>JAAAWM010009999.1:0-32332 GCA_036873465.1 Thinopyrum obtusiflorum
GCACTCCCCTCTCTCTCGTTGCTAGATGACTCCATAGATTGATCTTGGTGATGTGTAGAAAATTTTAAAATTCTGCTACGATCCCCAACAGAAATATGGTATATGAATTAGCTCGTGAATTACTCACGAAGCCAAGTGCAAAGGATACATTAGAATCAGGGTTGAACAGGAGAGTCAGGTTTCGATCCTGGGACCTGTGGGTTATGGGCCCACCATGTGGGTTGAAAGTAGGAAGAGTGGTGACATCTTGCACAGAAAGCAAGGCATGTCAGAGGATAGTCTATGACGGCAACAATGTCGGTACTAAAGACGGGGAACGAAGATACACCGTTTTCCCGCTCGTTGAAATGAGACGGACCGATAGGCAAAGTTCTCGTCCACCAGAGGTTACCGGAATGTTAACAACAATAGTAACAAGGTCTTGCTAACAGGATTGTACACCGAGGTGTTTTCATAAGCAGAGAATTATTACTGCTTAGATCATATAGATCAAGAAGGTTAATCAGAACAACGGAAAGGAAGATGTGATCAACACATTAATCAGAACAATGGAAAGGAAAATACTGTGTCTATACACAAGTATTAAGAGCATATCCTTCCCACGGACAAGTAGAACTTGGCATACAGGGTGGGAGAGCAAGTACCCAACCATTCAAATAAAGGGGCAAGGAACAATTAAGATGTTGCCCATACAACGGCGTTTGGATAACTGACCAAGAAACACCTAGCATTTTTGCTTCCAATGTTCTTGTTGAAGAGCGGGGTATCATAGTTATGCTTCGAGGTAGCAATGATATGATGTTTCAAGCAAGGGCCAGACTGTGGATACACAAATGATCCATCGGGAGCAACTTATAAAATAAGTCTTATAATTTCCTATTGGAGAATGGCTAACCTTGCGAAAGAAACTATAATAATAAGTCATCCAGCCAGGTGTGCCAAGGCATGACATCACCTTACCGGGTCATCAAAGGACCAATATTATAACTCCTGGAATTATGTTCCAACCATCATACCTGACCGAGATTCAGATCTGGTTGGTGTCACGATACCTCAGACTCAGGATGTCCGAGAAGAAAAGGTGCAACACAAATCAACGAGATGACATGGTAAGATTCTCGGGAAATGAACTATGGAAGCGGTTTCCCGAAATGATAGTTTATTATTAAACCAAGGAGAGGATGAGGAGGTGGCTGATGGACTCAGCGACAATTCATCGAGAATTCCAACGGATGGACTTCCACAATTATACGATCAAGGAGATGACATTTGTCAATTAAAATGACATAATGTTGGATGCTCGAGGAAATCATACACCATTAATCATTGGGTGAAAAGCGCGACCAGAATATGACCGTAGGCAGCAAGATCAATGTTAGAGTGACGATTCAATAATCAACAGCCTAAGAACAAACTGTCGATCGATAACTTCAAAGCAATAGGGTTGCCGGAAATACAGGATCCAAGCAGCATCACTTGCACATTGATGTCCTGGTTATAATCAACACGGGGACCAAGAAGAATGGTAAAGATGAGAGGTATCACTTATGCCAAGTATTTCTGAGAGGTGGAGCAATCCTCACAACATACCGGCATATAAGACGGTAATACTTCAAGGTAGAACGCAATACAAGCAGGAGGGCAAGTTTCATCCATAACATGGACAAGCTCGCGATGAAATGAAGTCAAAGGGGTTGTCGATGATAACAAAAATCATCGAGGGCAAGGAGGGTATTTCTCATCATGAACACAGTTGACATCTCGGAAAAAGCCCAAGTGTTGAAGGTGATCCGACACATTTGCCGGGAATTTTCAAGAGAATGCAATCAAACAGCGACGGCGTCAAGCAGGGAATGACGACGTGGAAGTCATAGGAACAACAGATAAGATGCAAGCTCGAAACAAAGTTGTCATTCAGGACAAGCAACATGATGTTGAAAGCTCGACGTAAGTCGTGCTCACACACTGAAGAATCCGTGCACCAGAGGAGGACGAGGTAGCACAGTCAAAGGTAGCTAGACAAAGGATGCAACCGATAGTCTAGGAATGACATGACTGAGTTTAAATTCTCCCAGTATCAATTACTAGGGGTATTGAACTTCAGAGCGGATTTGATTTACTAAACGGTGTCCTCGGTCGACAACAACCTAGAACCCGTAGAGTGATTATGACAAGGAAAGTTGTTACTTCAACAAAGTTCGTAAGATGCCGTGCAAAGGCATGATATCCTCGAGATACCACGGGGTAAACTCGAAGGTAGAACATGATAGGAAGTGGAACTGGGTCATTGACCGATGACAGCAGATATTATAACCTTGTCAAAAATTTACGAGGCACTGGAATGAATTTATTCCAGATATATTGAATAAGGACAGCATGGTCGGAACCACAACTGCAAGGGAACAACTTAATGATACCGAAAGAATTATTCAGATGAAAAATCATTTTGCAAGAAGCTTTCGAGACGGTCTACATCATTTCCATGGGCATGAACACAAGTTCAAGGTCGACTCCCACTTCTTTAATGCATATCATTTCATTTACTTCCCGCTTCGATAAAGCTGTAGCGCTGAAATTCCATCCGGCAAAATACCAGAATAGTATGACTTGTGAAAACTTTCGGGTTCTCACGCATTAGGGGAAGGCATAGGTTCAACCCATCGGGGTATCATAAGAACATATACCACAAGCTTCAAGAGTAATTAACACAAGCTCGAGGGTAGAGCATGGTTGGCAAAACAGAGGATACAATTTATCGAAGGCATTATGTATCAGGGGAAGAACTCACAAAGTTATTGAAAATGAAGGACACTATCGAATAAATAATCCAACAATGGATCGGAAGATCCACAACGGAGCTGATGTGAGTATCGTTACTCAATCAGAGGAAGAAAGAATGCAGACTCATCAGATTCAAGAAAAACCTGAATAGTCTGATGCTTAAAATACAAAGGAATTATGATTTCCAAACGAAGGATCAGTAGCAGACGCTCTGATCAAGGATGGATAAGTTGAAAAGACTTAGTTGGACAATCAATACAGGTTTGAATTATCGAGAACCAACTCATGTCCGGAAGGACGTCTGAGTCGTAGAAATAATTTAAAAGGATAACCTGATGACAGCGTGCATTAGCACACATTGCATCATTAGGCTCAAAATGGCAAAGTCAAGGGGTGCCAAAGAAGACTACTAGACATATGGAATTAACCATAATGCAAGCAGACAAGAATCCCAAGAGCAACAGGCTGCAGAGGATTTTTGAAAGATCGATAAGCATTCCGAAGAAATTTTGTGAAACACAAGAACAATTGGGATGAACGGATCCTCGACAACTGTGAGGATTTAACCGTAAGGTTTTTATGCGGAAAGAACTGCAAGGTAGTAACTCAAAGGATTCTCGACATAACGGAGAATATTTGAGGCATCTTGTAACAACAAGAGCGATGAGGAATGATCGTGAGAATGACAAGTGTAAGCAGTCATCCACAAGGATATATCGGTGGTAGTAAATTGCAAAGGCGATGCGCATAAGGGTATCGGGAAAATCATCGAAGGTTATCTCCCGAATCTTCGGACGAAGCAGGTGATCTTCTGGCATGAGAGCTCTCCGGGAGAAGTATTTGCGAGAACCTAGAGTCAGTGTTTAGTAAAATCTTTTAACGAATAGTTTAGTAAAACTTTTTCCCGAATAGAAGAGAGGTCAGAGTCCCAGAGTATAGACGAGGAGTAAAAGATACTAGTACCACCCATTGGTGTCGTGGGCCCGTAAGCCACACAACAGGGGGGGGGGGGGGGGGGGGGGGGGGGGGGGGGGGGGGGGGGGGGGGGGGGGGGGGGGGGGGGGGGGGGGGGGGGGGGGGGGGGGGGGGGGGGGGGGGGGGGGGGGGGGGGGGGGGGGGGGGGGGGGGGGGGGGGGGGGGGGGGGGGGGGGGGGGGGGGGGGGGGGGGGGGGGGGGGGGGGGGGGGGGGGGGGGGGGGGGGGGGGGGGGGGGGGGGGGGGGGGGGGGGGGGGGGGGGGGGGGGGGGGGGGGGGGGGGGGGGGGGGGGGGGGGGGGGGGGGGGGGGGGGGGGGGGGGGGGGGGGGGGGGGGGGGGGGGGGGGGGGGGGGGGGGGGGGGGGGGGGGGGGGGGGGGGGGGGGGGGGGGGGGGGGGGGGGGGGGGGGGGGGGGGGGGGGGGGGGGGGGGGGGGGGGGGGGGGGGGGGGGGGGGGGGGGGGGGGGGGGGGGGGGGGGGGGGGGGGGGGGGGGGGGGGGGGGGGGGGGGGGGGGGGGGGGGGGGGGGGGGGGGGGGGGGGGGGGGGGGGGGGGGGGGGGGGGGGGGGGGGGGGGGGGGGGGGGGGGGGGGGGGGGGGGGGGGGGGGGGGGGGGGGGGGGGGGGGGGGGGGGGGGGGGGGGGGGGGGGGGGGGGGGGGGGGGGGGGGGGGGGGGGGGGGGGGGGGGGGGGGGGGGGGGGGGGGGGGGGGGGGGGGGGGGGGGGGGGGGGGGGGGGGGGGGGGGGGGGGGGGGGGGGGGGGGGGGGGGGGGGGGGGGGGGGGGGGGGGGGGGGGGGGGGGGGGGGGGGGGGGGGGGGGGGGGGGGGGGGGGGGGGGGGGGGGGGGGGGGGGGGGGGGGGGGGGGGGGGGGGGGGGGCGTTGGGTGCAAGTGTTTGATTGTTTGTGCAGGTGCATATATTGGGGACTTGCATGTATCTCCTACTGGATTGATACCTTGGTTCTTAACTGAGGGAAATACTTATGTCTACTTTGCTGCATCACCCTTTCCTCTTCAAGGGAAAAACCAACGCAAGCTCAAGAAGTAGCAGGTAACAGGACGACTTGGAGTTCTATTCTGACCTCATGACAACTAGAACTGGATACTTAATAAAACACACCCAGATAAGTTCCAGAGATAACCCGACGATCGCTTTCCCACAGGGCAACGAGGGGAGGATCGTTGGGTAGGATTATGCTATACGATATTACTTGATGCTATACTTGCTACTCTCTCCTATATGCTTCAAGATGGAGACTGCCAGAAGTGTAGTCTTCGATAAGACTAGCTATCCCCCTATTATTCTGGCATTCTGCAGTTCGGTCCACACATACTACCCATTTCATTGATACCGATGCATATGTAGTGTAGATCCTTGCTTGCGAGTACTTTGGATGAGTACTCAGGGTTGCTTTGTGATACGTCTCCAATGTATCTATAATCTTTGATTGTTCCATGCTATTATATTATCTGTTTTAGATGTTTTATATGCATTAATATGCTATTTTATATTATTTTTGGGACTAACCTATTAACCCAGAGCCCAGTGCCAGTTTCTGTTTTTTCCTTGTTTTTGATTTTCGCAGAAAAGGAATATCAAACAGAGTCCTGGGGGGGGGGGGGGGGGGGGGGGGGGGGGGGGGGGGGGGGCTTACGGGCCCACGTCGCCAATTGGGTGGTATTAGGATCTTTTATTCCTCGTCCTTACTCTGGGAATCTGATCTCTCTTCTATTCGGGTTAAATGATTTTGCTAAATGTAACTCTAGGTTCTCGTAAATACTTTCTCCCGGAGAGCCCCTCATACCAGGAGATCACCTGCTTCGTCAGAAGATTCTGGAGATACCTATCGATGTTTTCCCGAGACCCTTGTGCTCATCGCCTTTACAAATCTCTACCACCGATATATCCCTATGGATGACTACTTACACTTGTCATTCATACAATCATTCTCGTCGCTCTTGTTATTACAAGATGCCTCAAAATACTCTCCGTTGATCCGAGAATCCTTTGAGTTACTGCCGTGCAGTTTCTTTCCGAATGAAAGCCTTTACAATTAATTCCTCACATTTATTGAGGATCCGTTATTCTCAGTTGTTCATGTGTCTCGCAAAATCCTTCGAGATGCCCTTCGATTTTCCGAAAATCCCCTGCAGCCTGTTGCTTTTGGGATTCTTGTCTGTTTGCATTATGGTCAATTCCATATGATTTATTGTCTTCGTTGACATCCCTTGCCCTTGTCATTTTAAGCCTATTGATTCAATGTGTGCGTATGCACGCAGTCATCAGTTTGTCCTTTTAAATTATCCTTCCGACTCAGACGTCCTTCCGGGCATGAGCTGGTTCTTGACCAAACTAATTGCCGTCGATCGTACCCTTAGTTCTATTCAAGTTACCCATCCTTGATCGGAGCGTTTGCTTCTGATCCTTCGTATTGGGATTCATAATTCCGTTGTTATCTAAGCTTCAAATTATTCAGATGTTCTATGACCCGATGCCTTGGCATTCTTTCTTCCTCTGAGTGAGTACCGATACTCACATCAGCTCCGTTGTGGATCGCCCGATCCGTTGTTGGATTATTATCCGACAGTGTCCTTCATTTTCAATCACCTTGTGAGTTCTTCCCCCGATACATAATACCTTTAGTAAATGGTATCCTCTGCATTGTCAACCATGCTCTGCTTCCGAGCTTGAGTTATTTATTTCTGAAGTTTGTGCTATATGTTCCTAAGATGCCCCGATAGGTTGAACCTAGGCCTTCCCTAAACCGTGTGAACCCGAAGGTTTTCACGAGTCATACTCTTCTGGTATTTTGCCAGATAAAATTTCAACACTACAGCTTTATCACAGCGAGAGGTGAATGAAATGTTATGCATTGAAGAAGTGGGAGTTGACCTTGAACTTTGTGTTCATGCCCATGGAAACGATGTAGACCATCTCGGAAGCTTCTTGCAAAATGATTTTTTTGTCTGGATAATTCTTTCGGTATCCCTAGTTTGATCCCTTGCAGTTATGGTTCCGACCATACTGACCTTTTTTCCAATATATCTGAAAGGAATTCAATCCAGTGCCTCGTCAATTTTCGACAAGGTTAAAGTGTCTTCTGATGCAGGTCAACGATCCCCTTCGGCTTCTAACTTGTTCTACCCTTGAGTATTACCCCCGGTATCTCGAGAATATCATGCCCTTGCACTACATCTTATTAACTTTGATGAAGGAATAACTTTTCTTGTCTTAGTCATTCTACGGGTTCTGGGTTGCTGTCAACCGGGAACACCGTTTAGTAAGTCAAATCCGCTCTAAAATTCATTATCCCTAGTAAATGCTACTGGGAAATTTTAAGCTCAATCTGGTCATTCCTAGACTATCGGCTACACCCTCATCATGCTACCTTTGACCGTGCTACCTTGTCCTTCTTCGGTGCATGAAATCTTCAGAGTGAGAGCAAGACTTACGTCGAGCTTTCAACATCATGTTGCTTAATTATGAGCCTTCCTCAAGTACTAATTCCCACTGATTCCAAATTTTTCCTAGGTTCTGAGTGGTTAGTCACTCAAGAACACCGATAACTAAATCGGGTCCGCACCACGATTAAACAACTCTTAGTAATCTTCTTAACTTACGAGTTTCTACTCGATCACGTCGTTCCTATCCTGCTCAGCTATATCATTATCGTGTTGATTTTAACTAAGCTACCTGCTCCTTATTCTCGGAGCACAATTTCGACGATGAGTTAATCTTGCGTCGATCTTCATTGTCATATCTTTTGCCTTGGACAACAAGCTTGATTCCGAGTTTGTGTCATACCCGTGTTTTCAATAACCTTTTGCTTCATCATACCTTTGGTTTGATGTCATCGCCGATCGATTACATCTTCATGAAATCTTTCGACAAATGTGTCGTGATCATCATCAACATTCTGAGCTCTTCCAAGATATCTATTGAATTCATGATGAGAAATACCATCCTTGCCCCTCGATGATTTGTGTTATCATCGACAATGTTATTGCATTCTTCCAACACAAAACTTGTTTTTGTTTTGTGTTGTACCTTGAGTTCCTTGCTATCTAGCATTTGTTCTTATATACATTGGAATATTACCATCTGTTATATCAAGGATGTTGTGAGAATTGCTCCAGCTCTTAAGGATTCTTGATATAGTAATACTTCTCGCTATCTCCGTTCATTTCTTGGTCCCCGTGTTGATTCTAATTGGGATACTAACAAGTGAACGGTGTCATTTGGATCCTGTGCTTCTAGCAACCCTATTGATTTGAAGTTAATGATCTACAGTTCAGTCTTGGACTATTGGTTATTGAATCACCATTCTAACATTGATCATGCTACCTAAGCCATATCTCGGTTGCGCCTTTCAACCAATGTTTAGTTGTGTATGTTTTCCTCGAGCATACATCATCATATCATTTGATCTGACCAATGTCATCTCCTTGTTCACATAATTGTGGAAATCCATCTTTTGTTAATCTCGATGATTTGTAGCTGAGTCCATCAGCCACCTCCTCATCCTCTTCTTGGTTTAATGATGAACTCGTGTTCGGAACTCGCTTCCATAGTTCATTTCCCGAGAGTGTTGCGATGTCATCTCATCTAAATATGTTGCACCTTTTCTTCTCGGACATCCTGAGTCTGAGGTATCCTAACGCCAATCGGATCTGAGTCTCGGTCAGATATGATGGTTGGAACGTATTTCCAAGAGTCATAACATTGGTCTTCATATGACCCGGTAAGGTGATGTCATGCCTGGCACACTTGGCTGGAGGCCCTATTATTATAGTTTCTTTCTTTTGCAATGTTAGCCATTGTTCCAGGAGGAAATTGTAAGGCTTTTTATATGTTGCTCCAGATGGATCATTTGTGTATCCAAGATCTGACCCTTGCTTGAAACACCTTATCATTGCTACCTCGAAGCATGGCTATGGTACCCAAACTTCAACAAGAACATTGGATGCATAAATGCTAAATGTTTCTTGGTCAGTTATCCAAACACCGTTGTATGGGTAACATCATGATTATTCCTTGCTTCTTTATCTAAATGGTTGGGTACTTGCTCTCTTACCCTGTATGCCATGTTCTGCTTGTCCATGGAAGGATATACACCTAATACTTGTGTATAATCACAATTTTCCTTTCCATTGTTTTGATTAATGTGTTGATCACATTTTCCTTTCCGTTGTTCTGTTTAACCTTCTTGATCAATATGATCTAAGCAGTAATAATTCTCTGCTTATACAAACACCTCGTTGTACAACTCTGTCAGTAAGACCTTGATTCTATTGTTGATAACATTCTGGTACTGCCGGTGGACGAGAACTTGCCTATTGGTCCACCTCATTTCAATGAGCGGGAAAATGGTTCTCTTTCTTCCCCGTCCTTGGTACCGACATTGTTACCGACATAGCTGGTAGACTATCCTCTGACATGCCTTGCTTCTTGTGCAAGATGTCACCACTCTTCCTACTTTCATCCCACGTGGTGGGCCCATAACCCACTGGTCCACTGGATCGAAACCTGACTCTCCTGTTCAACCCTGATTCTAATGTATCCTTTGCACTTGGCTTCGTGTGTAATTCACGAGCTAAGTTCTGCCATGTTTCATCCTGGTGTCAAACACCATGTTATTCTCGTTGCTCAAGACCCAATTTCAGCTCCTGATTAGGCATCGAATGATTGCCTACCCATTTGAAACTTTTGGTACCATCGTATATTGCACTCAACGAATTCACTGAAATACAACTCGTGGGGTACTTTGTGTATCTCCCATTGAGTCACCGTTAGATGCCCAACTTTGTGGAGATGCGTTCTTCCAGAGTTTCACCCCTTGTCATGTTCGTAGGACGATGAAGAACCCGAAGAAAGGATGACAACTTCATCATGATGACTTGGAGCAGAGTAATGAAAACATCAACGAGAGGGATCAACCTCTTCGATGAGGGCAACCAAGACCGAGAAGACCCGCTAGAATTTCGCAACCAGAACTTCTCCCCCCCCCCACTCCACCGCTTAAATCTCGGGACAAGATTTCTTGTAGTGGAGGAGAATTGTGACACCCGGGTGATCAAGCTACAGTGAACCTCCGATAGTGACGCCACGTCACCACGATTACGGTTGTTAATCTTGCGATAATTCAATTCCCGTTTAAATTCAAATTTAAAATAATGTCAAATAATTAAAGTTTCAAATATCAAAACTAAAATGTTCTAAAGGTGGAAAATAATGCGTGAGTAATTATGGTTGAGAAACCACACTTTTTATAAAATATTTAAATGCCCCTAAAAATAATTGGAGTGGTCCAATAGCATTTAAATTGGCCTTTTCTAAATTGAGCAAATAACAATTCTTTTTCAAATGTTGTGAAAACTTCGGTGTGTCATTATTACATTACATAGTATTTAGGTGCCTAATTTCTAACAGTTGCAATACTCATTTGCTCACTCATATAAATTGAAAATAGAGTTTCTAAAATAAACAAACAAATATATATAAAACAGGGGCCCCTGGACAACTGGGCCGAATGGCCCAGCTGGTCGGCCCAATAACTGCTGGCCTATATGGCCAACACCCACAGCCCCACTCCAACCCTAACCCACCTCTCCCCAAACCCCCACTCCCTCTCCTCCCGTGCGCCACCTCCCACAGGCGGGATCCCGCGCCCCTGTGCCCGATGCCCCGCTCCACCACCGCCGCCACCGGAGGCCGCCACCCCTCGCCGGCCTTGCCTCCCTGCCGCCGAGCTCCGCCTCCACCGCCGGACCTCTCCCCTTCCCTCGATGTGAGCGCTCGTCCCCCTGTGCCGGTCACCACCTCGTCCCCCCTCGCTCGCCCGTGCTCACCACCGGGCCGGCCGCGCGCGCGACCGCAGGCGCCGTGGCCGCGCCTCTGGCACGCGCCCGTCCCGGCCCCTCCGGGCTGCTGCCCCGCTCGGGCCGCCACGCCCGGCCCGGCCACGCCCGCCCTCTGGCCGTGCGCCCGCCCTGGCCGACCGCCGCCCCCCCTCCGGCCCGGCCGCAGCCTCGCCTGCCCCGCTCGGCCTCACACGCGCGTGCGCCTGGGGATGCCCCGTGTCACCCCGCACCGCCCCACCATCGCCCCCACCGCGGCGCCCTGCGCCGGCCCCCGGCGCCCGCCTGGACACGGCCCGGCCACCCCCGGTGGCGCCCCCTGCCTGGCCGCGCGGCCTCGGCCCTGCGCCGGCCCCCTGCGCTGCCCCGCTTGCCGCCCGCTGCCCGCTGAAGCTACTGCTACAGTACCATCGATGGTATTGTAGCGTGGTCTAGCTTTTGCTGGATCACATCGAACACCCCTTTGTACAGCAGCAAAACAGTGTCTAAACGAAAGTTAAAATAGCTAAAATAAATATGAACAGGTAGTACACTTGACAAGCTCCAAGTTACCCCATTGGACCAAATTCAAATGAGGCGTAGATTAAATGCTATGAAAATGACAAATTGCTACGTTCTGTTAAAAATGTAACAACTAAACAGATTCTGAAATTAACATCAATTGGCACTTTTTGAGCAAAGCTTTCATCAATAAACTGAGCTTTAACATGGATGAATTTGGCACTATCTTGTAGATCGCAGAAAAATGATCAAGATTGATATAAGGCACTAACCCATAGGATGAATAGAACAATAGTTATAGCCTTTGGAAAACAGCCAAATAATGTTTGAAACCGAGGACTCAGCCAAATTTCAGTGAATTTAGAAAATCATTTAAAACTTCAGAAATTAATAGAAATTAAACTGTAGCCCGGATCGTAAAACTTTGAACATGAAAGTTGCTCAGAACGACGAGACGAACCCGGATACGCTAACCACATATCCGTATGATGCCTCTAAATAGCTGAACATGGAACATTCCCCCTCCGGTCATCTGTCTGACAGTTGTCCGGAACCGGGATTACTTTCCCGGTTGAATCCCCCCTTCACCGGTACGGTGTAGGCATGCGATAGGACACACCCGGCACTGCATATTGTCATGTCATACTTTGTGTAGCATTGTTTGCTTTGTATTTACTGTTTCCTCCCCCCCTCTTTCTCTCTCGATAGACGCTGAGACCGCTGACGACGCTGCCGTGAACGACTACTACGTCGACGACCCTTCTCTCTCGACACAGCTTCCAGGCAAGCCCCCCCTTGATCACCAGATATCCCCTATTCTTCTCTATGCTGCTTGCATTAGAGTAGTGTAGCATGTTACTGCTTTCGGTTAATCCTATTCTACTGCATAGCCTGTCATTGTTGCTACTGTTGTTGATACCTTTACCTGCAATCCTAAATGCCTAGTGTAGGATGCTAGTTTGTCATCAGTGGCCCTACATTCTCGTCTGTCTGCTATGCTACATTATTGGGCCGTGCTCGCCACGGGTGGCGATTGCGGATATATATATACTTATTCCATGTGACCTCAGATGGATACTAAAGTCGGGTCGGCTCGTGGAGCACCCGCAGGTGATTCACGAATGGGGGCTGAAGGGACTAGCTATCTCGACGGCTCCCTAGGGGGGGGGGGGGGGGGGGGGGGGGGGGGGGGGGGGGGGGGGGGGGGGGGGGGGGGGGGGGGGGGGGGGGGGGGGGGGGGGGGGGGGGGGGGGGGGGGGGGGGGGGGGGGGGGGGGTTTATCTATTCGAATAGCCGTGTCCCTCGGTAAAAGGACGACCCGGAGTTGTATTCCGACCTCATGATAACTAGAACTGGATACTTAATAAAACACACCCTTCGAAGTGCCAGATATAACCCGGTGGTCGCTCTCTCGCAGGGTGGCGACGAGAGGATCGTCGGGTAGGATTATGCTATACGTGGATACTTGGTTAACTTACCAACTACTCTCTTCTACTGCTTCAAGATGGAGGCTGCCAGAAGCGTAGTCTTCGACAGGACTAGCTATCCCCCTCCTATTCTGGAAATTCTGCAGTTCAGTCCACTGATATTGCCTCTTTACACATATACCCATGCATATGTAGTGTAGATCCTTGCTTGTGAGTACTTTGGATGAGTACTCACGGTTGCTTTGCTCCCCCTTTTCCCCCTTTCCTTTCTTTCTGGTTGTCGCAACCAGATGCTGGAGCCCAGGAGCCAGACGCCACCTTCGACGACTACTACCACCAGGATGGAGCCTACTACTACGTCCAGGACGCCGACGACCAGGAGTAGTTAGGAGGATCCCAGGCAGGAGGCCTTGCCTTTTCAATCTGTTGTATCCCTGTTTGTGCTAGCCATCTTATGGCACCTTGTTTAACTTATGTCTGTACTCAGATATATTTGCTTCCGCTAACACTTGTGCTCTTGAGCTTTTGTATTCGAGCCCTCGAGGCCCCTAGCTTGTAATATGAAGCTTGAATTATTTCTATTTGTGTTTAGAGTTGTGTTGTGATATGTTCTTGTGAGTCCCTGATCTTGATCGTACTCGTTTGCGTGTATGATTAGTGTACGATTAAATCGGGGGCGTCACAAGGATGAATGAATCTCATCGGCTTAGAATGTTAAGCTTGGGGAGATTTTGAAGCCCTTGTATCTTCTTTTTAATTGCTTTGCATGTCGATCCTTTTTAGTTTAAGTTTTAGTTTGCTTCAGTTAAATAAAGGTGCACCATCTATATCTTTTGATCAAGGGAAGACTCTTATATCCGATGAGTAACGGATAATTTTAATGAGTGGTTTCATTTCATTATTCTAAAAAGTATATTAGATGCATGGTTAGAAGCGTGTGTTAATATATTTTCACTAGTTGATGAGCATAAGTTTTCCACATCTCCGGTGTCGATCGGGTTGGAAAGGTGAATAACTGTATGAAGTAGATCACTTTTATTTTAGTTGTTCTTCCTAACAAGGCTTTGTAATAGAATTAAAAGACATGTGTGACATCAACCCCACCATTAAAATTAAATAAGAGCAAGTAGCATTAGGATGAAACTCTCTAAATAAACTATGCCTCTAAAAAATCCTGATCTCGCTATAAGGACACATGCTTAGCTTTCATGTCACCCATGAATAAACGAGTGTGACATGGGCACTTAAGTCTGCCCCTAAAAGAAAAAGGGAACAAAAACTTGGTGTTTTGGAAAAAAAGAAAATAAAGAGAGTCCATTGCTACTTGCTCGAATGAAAGACGTGTGAATTATTGCATAGAGTTGAGATACATTTGCTAACCGATGGAGTAGCAGAGGTGTGGAAGCCATCATGATCATCTTGTTGGTGAGAATGTAATAATACTCGTGGCAATTATGTATCTAGTATGGATTTTGAATTTATGCATTAGACTCATTCATTTTTTTTATCCGCATCTCATGAACAAGATGATCTCGTTTGTAAAAGCTCCGGCATTTGCTCGAGGACAAGCAAACCTCTAAGCTTGGGGGAGTTAATGAGTTCAAATTTTGCGTTCCTTTGTACCTCTTATTTCATTCTGTAGTGTTAGGATTCTTCAGATTTTACCGCGCTCACGCACCTTCTTCGTATGTTTTCGCCAAGACACCACTTGTGGAAGCATTTTGGAGTTTAAGGAAAGAATGTCATATTATGGTGGTGAAATCACATCAATAAACGTGATATAATACTACCATAAAAAGATAATGCATTTGGGAGAAGAAACAGTTCACGCAAAATTGTCCAGAGTGCAATACGGCGAACGATACGAGTGCATGCGCTCGTACCGCACGCCGCCGCCTCGGCTGGATCAACTACTTCACCCCCGTGCAAACGGACAGGGATCAGAGACTCGTAGCCACCAGAAACACGACCAAAACGAAGAACCCTAGCCTCCGGAAGGATTCCGGAGTGGGAATTGATAGAGGGACTCCACCGCCGCATCACCGCATCAAGGGGAGATCGTCACCATTAGCCTTCATCAACACCATCTCATCTTCCTATCTTTGTAATACATTAGTCGGTGTGGATTCACTTTTGTATTACTTTGACGATATGGTTATGGTCATTATGATTTATCCCGCGATGTTCATGATCTTGATGTGCGACTAGTTTCCCTAGTTCTCAGGGATTTGATGGAACCCTAGTACGTTTAGGATCGAATGATAATAGGATTTGACATCCTCTTTATATGTTTATGTTATTGATATTCTTGATGTTGGGTGAAGTCGACCATCCAACATATGCCTCCTTTGGACGGAAGGTTGTTACTATTGGTTTGAAGGTGGGAAGCGGAGGTCAGTAGTGACAATGCTTATCTCCCTCGTTCCCGAATCATTGCAATAGGGGATAAATGGAGACCGCTTTAGCTATGTCCACGGGGAAACCCTTAATTATCATTCGGTAACCGGAGTGCGGACGAATGGTAGTTGCGTATGTGATATGGGGCTGCTGCATGTATGCATGTATCTGTACTTGACTCTGCCGACTTATAGAAACATATAAAGTGGTTTAGGAATCCGACTTCGAATTATTCTTAGGCATTGGGCATGTTAGACACATACTAGTGGGGAATCCAGACTCCCTGTGAAACCATTACTTATGTCTCGCACTCTTTTACTTTACTCTTGCACTTTATTTCCGTGTTCGCAGCAATCTCGCAATATTTCAAAACCTCCATGCCTGATTTGCTTTGGATTGCAACTAACTTGTAAGTACATTAATATAAGTCATTACAGGAGACAAAGTCCAATTCCTGCGCTTCCAGTGGGATCGATACTCTTACTTTGAAAAGGATTTAACTCAACACTATGCACTTGTAGGATATCGCTGAGCTAAGATCTCGTATGCACTTTGTGACACGCGTTCCTTTGGATGGGATTACCCTGGAGGTCGCAGTGGAGCCCTTTCATCGCCACCATCGTCGAAACAATGTAAGCATACTT
Organism: Thinopyrum obtusiflorum; assembly: GCA_036873465.1. Lineage (NCBI taxonomy): Eukaryota > Viridiplantae > Streptophyta > Magnoliopsida > Poales > Poaceae > Thinopyrum > Thinopyrum obtusiflorum. The sequence goes on from JAAAWM010009999.1 coordinate 15,578, forward strand.
TCTTCCCGCCCGTCTTTGGTGGTTGACCAGTTATATGACATTTCCTTTTGACCTATGCTCAGGCCTTTGGAGCCCTTTCGTCAGAGGCCCCTCAGCCCGGTCAATCGGTGCCAGCAGAGCTGCTAAGCCAGATGCGACCGCTGCCTGACCTGAAAACCAGGCCGGTCGGAGGCACCGTCGGACCTCGAGCCGCACCGCCACTGAAGATGTCATGGAATGCGGAGGCCCGACCGTCCGTTTTGTCGCTAGGGGCAGGAAGCGCGGAGGCCCATAAGAAGGCATCAATGGGCCTGTCCCCGTAGTCTGATGAAGGGTCAAAATCGCTGATCGTATGCGTCCCTACTCCTAAAGGGCCGATCCCTCCCCAACGACCGAAAGTCAGGGTTCGCAAGCCGTCTTGCAGGTGCACTGCTGTTTGCTAGCTTTCTGGCTTTAGTTCCCTCCTTCCTTGGTGTCATAGCGTCATTGGTTGCAAGTCGCCTGGGCTTGTAGGTAAAAAGTTAGCAGGTCGCATGCCCCCACAAACACCGACTCCTTTGGTCATCCTTCTCCCATATCATGAGGTAGCTTCGCCCGGCGTGACTCCTGCAGGGGCCCCTAACCAGGTTGCAGAAGAGTCTGCCAAGACCTCAAAACCTTCTGGCATATGTGCATCTATTGATGGGGAATCGGGAGAGGACTCGACCGTCGTTGAGGTCAGAGATGCTGCGCCAAGGGCTGCTGATATCGTCGGTGGAGCATACGAGAAAGCCGAAGGTAGAGGGGCTGGAGGCGGACTGGGGACAGAGGAAACGGGCCCCGTGGTCGAGCCATTGCTGAGGGCGGAGGCCGCCATAATAGTCTCATCATCGATGAGCGTAGCTTCTCTCTCAAAGGGAAGCGAAGAGGGTCCCGATGTGCCGGAGGACACGAAGGCTACTTTGCGGGAGAGCTGCGATTGTGCCCGAGCTTTATCCAGATCTTCGCGGAAACTGGGACAAGTAATCTAGCTCGGGATGGAAGTAATTTTTTTTTGTGACAGCAATGTATGCCTAGTAGCCCCAAAGTTTTAAATAGCCGGCTATAGCCCAGCTATAGCGGGGCTATAGCATTTTGAGCAAGTGCCGCTATATGGCATAGCCCGCTAAAATTACGAAATAGCCCGCTAAAGTTACGAAATAGCTGGCTATAGGCTCGCTAAAGCTGATTTGGAGGGCCGCCGCTATTTGGAATAGCCCGCTATTTAAAACACCACTACCGGACTAACCCTCTATGCCGACGGCCGGGGGCCGTCGATATATCTCTATGCCGACGGCCACCGTCGGCATATACCCGTCGGCGTAGATATCGTCAGCGTCGTCCTGTCAGACCGTCGGCATAGGCATCTAGGCCGACGGCTTCCATACGGCCGTCGGCATAGTTGCACCGTCGGCAGAGAAAATCACCAGACGGCAACAGACAGCGCCGTCATCCCCGCTAACCAACCAGCGACGGTCACGTGGCACGTATAAGCCAACGGCCTGGCCGTCGGCATAGGTGGAAATCTATGCCGACGGCCAGGCCGTCGGCTTCTATGTGCCACGTGGCCGTCGCTTGGTGCTCCTGGTAGCAGGGTATGCCGACGACCTGCCCGTCGGCTTAGGTGGAAATCTATGCCGACGGCCTGGCCGTCGGTATACCCGTGCCACGTGTCGCTTCCTGGTTTCTCCTGGGCATGGCTATGCCGACGACCAGGCCGTCGGCATAGATCTGTTCTGTTTTTTTATTTGCTCTATTTTCTCATTTTGCATTCAATTTGACAGCATTTAAATTCACAAAATATGACAGACCATAGATAGACAGAAATAAGATAGATCATCATCTAAAGATACTCAAGATCATCATCTAAAGATACTCAAGATCATCATCAAGATCATCATCTAAAGATACTCAAGATCATCATCATCATCTAAAGATCATCAACATCATCATCGTCGAAACTTCATGAACATAAGTATTGCAAGACATGGAACATCATCATCGTCATCTAAAGAACGCTAAGAAGTACGGAACATGGAAACTATTGCAAGACATGGAACACATCATCAGCCAAGACTAGGACCATCGCCGTGAGCACCGCCAAGACCAGCACCACTTTGCCAGATCGGAGTGACTGGGCTCTCTGAAGCAGGAGTCGAGCCACCGGTCCCCTACATGTTTGAAAAGAGATTGTGAGGGTAAATATGATATGATAGTGTTAAATGAACGAGAACTAGTTTGTCAATAGGTAGGCAAATGTACTAATCGAAGTCTGACTGCCTAGTGCCACCCATTCATGGAACGTGGGCACGTGTGGGGGTTCTCCAGCAGGTGGTGGTACGGGTCCCATTTGTGGTGGATCCGTGCGGTTAGTCCAAGACGCCAACATAGCCTGTATGTTAGTTAACCAAGCAAACTAGAAGGTCAGAAGGAATGAAAGTGCAAATTTTAGCTTGGTTCTAAGAGGGCAAAACTAACTGCCATCATCGGATGGTTGTAATCCTCGTTTGCCTTCACTCATTGCAAGTACTCCCGCACCTCGAGATTCCTAAGCTCGACAAAGGCCTTATATGCCTACAAAATTTAGGTTGTTTCTAAGTGGGCAATGCTGAAAATAAACTGAGAAAGTGAGAGAGAAAGCAGATAAGGGGGAAGTACTTATAGCATGCTGGCGGGCTAAGCTAGGCTGCGAACGCCCCGTACTCTCTAACGGGCTCGAAGCCGTGTGTACGAGACAGAAGGAGTGAAAAAGCCATCAAAACACGGGTAGCAGCCGTGGGACTTCGGCTGGATGGCCACCACCGCCGTGTCGTCAATCTGAGACTGGACGACATCGGGAGCATCCGGACCAGGTGGATGCAACCTCTCAAACTGCTCCTTGTAAGACTCCAGGTGCTCCTCGTTTTTGCCATAGTACTCGCTCTCACCTTCATTGCGATCACTCCGCTCACGGGCCATCTTCCACGACTCCATGTCTGAGAGCGGCCTCTTCAACTTGTCCTCCTGCAGCGTCAAACAGAAGTTAGCCATACATAAGAACATGATGGTAAAAAGAAGAAAAAAATGCATCATGCATATAGATATACCTTCATCGCCTTGAAGCCCCAGTGGTTCCTGTTTCCTTGGCCGTGTGTTCCGTCTTTTCCACGGTTAGCCCGGTTCTTGCTGCTCTTGGTGGCAAACTCTGCATCGTCGCTGAGCCACCTATCCACCGACCTTGCCCAACCCTCATCCTTTCCAAAGCACCAAGGAGGAATAACCTAAATAATGGAAGCATGACATGTCAGCACGAAACAATGAAATTGACTGCTTATACGTTGGAATGAAAAGTCTCTAATACTTACCTTCATGTACTGCTCCCTGTTCAAGGTAAGTCGTTGCTTCTACGCTTCACTTTTGCTCATCTTTTGATGAAGGTAGGAGTGGTAGTAGTGCGAGACGGCAACCCAGTGCACCTCGTACTGCAACTGACGAGCTTTCTTCTTCGCAGCCGCCAACAAGACCACGTCGGCTCTAGCCTTGTGCTCATCAAGAACTCTATAGAATTGCTGCAGTCATGCATAAAACCAGAAGAAAACAAGGCATGAGTTGAGTGATTTGATGATAAACAATGAACGAAACTCAAGACAAGTGATTCTGAAGAGAACTCACCCAAAATTTGGTGATCACGGCCTTAGCGGCCGTCCCGTACTCCGCGAGGCTGGCAGCCTCATAGTGGGCCTAGCTCGTGGCCAAAACCCGTAGCTCTGGGTCCCTGTCTAGTCGCAGGCAGAATAGGCCCGGCCAAAACTCCTTCAACAAGACAGTGATAAGGCCGTTCGGTTTACGGCCCTTTCCGTGAAGGATCCAGTTCCTGCAAAAGAATCAAAGAATTAGCATGTGTATAATAAAAAATGTTGGCATGTGTTCAAAATATGATTGAGAGGCACTTACTCTGTCCCCGCGGGTTCAATGAGCCACTTGTTCACCTCGATAGAAGGTGGTGTAGGTAGTTCTACAATACCATGTAGCCACCCCTTCGGACCACCCGATGGCAAGTCACCCCACAACTCAGCGTCCTCGCCCTCCACCTCACACTCCTCCTCCTCACACTCCTCCTCCTGGCCCTCCTCCTCATCATGAACCTCCTCCTCAGGAACCTCCTCCTCCTCCTCAGACTCTGAAGGTGGCTCACTATAGGAGGGCATCGAAGAAGACCCCCCTATGTCGGACACGGCCCGAAGTTTTTTGACTCGGGTGCCTCTCCCCCACCCCCTCCTCCTCTAGGGGCTCTTCCCCCACCCCCTCCTCCTCTAGGGGCTCCTCCCCCGACCCCTCGACCTCCCTGTGAGGTGTCATCCTCACGTAGTCGGGGGGGGGGGAACCTTGTGGGCTCGTCCACTCCGAGTAAGTCCTTTGAATTTGCTTAGGAAACCCGCGCCGCTGGACTTGCCCATGATTAGCAAACCAGCGTTGAGAAGAGAATAAACAATTAGTAAGGATATCAAATAAACAAGCATACAGAAAAGAACATTAATAACAGAAGAGCACATTAAGCATACATAAAAGAACATTAATAACAGAAGAGCACATTAAGCATACAGAAAAGAACATTAATAACAGAAGAGCACATTAAGCATACAGAAAAGAACATTAATAACAGAAGAGCACATTAAGCATACAATTGTAATCTACCTCAATCATCATTAAAAGAACTTACATTTTCTAGAACCCATATGAATCATCACTATTGTAATCTATTTGTCGACCAGTCTCATCATCACTATCACGCATATCTTCTTTGTTGTCTGACGGAGGTGGAGGCTCTTCCTCATCGTCAGCGTCTTCATTTAACTTTTCAAGCATAATTATGTCTCTTTGATTCACAATTGCCTCACCATCATTTTGTGCATCGTCATCGTTTGGGTCCAGGTCAGCATAACCCAAGTCATCATCGTCCTGGTTTCAGACCACGTCATCATGTTGCTCTTGAAAGAACACTCCCTCGTATGTCATGGGGTTTATGTTGTAGTAATCATCATCATTCAGGTCCGGTAGCTTACCATGTGGCGACACCTTGAACACAACTTCCCAACCCTTTAGGTACTCTTTCTGGCATGGGTAAGGCAGATAATATACTTCTGTGGCCTGGGTAGCCGCGATAAAGAGATCAGCTCCGGCATAGACAGTTGATGGTTTAACTTCAACTAAACCAACAGAAGGCATATGTCTCAGACCCTTTTTGGGGTTTAAACCATCAGCATTTGAACACAGTGAGACTTAGGAGTTCGCGGCCACGTTTGAATGTAAGCTCGTATATTTTTCCTACCCTTCTGTAGTACCCTACTTTATTCTCTCCTTCGGTGAAGACTCTGGTATTTATAGTTTTGGGATCAGGCCGACTGTTCTGGTGCTCCTCTGTATGGAAGCGATACCCATTCACATCATACTTTTCACATGTCATGACCCGACTGTTAAAACCCATGGAAACCCATCTCAATTCTTCATCCATTGATGTGTTCGGATCTTTTCCCTACAAGTTTAATTGAAATTATAGGGTGCATTAGTTTAATTGGAATTGTAGGGTGCACTAGGTAATAGGGAAGTGTGAAAATTTACTTTCTCCATGAACCACGCAACACATTTTTTCCTTCCATCGGCACCCTTTCGGAGAAGAGCAAGTGCCTCCGCTTCAGTAGGAGGCAGCATTCCCGTCCACTCTTCATCAATGAATCGACTAAAATAAGAAAAGCGGTATTAGAACGAGGCAAAGTGAACATAACGAATTGACTAAAAGAATGGTGCAAAGGTATTACCTCATCCACTCATCCTCAACTTCCTTGATGTTGTGCAAGATATAGAACATGACATCCTCCCACTCATCTCATGGCATGATATAAGGTGTCGAGCATCCAGCCCTGCCACCTTACCCGCTGAATAGAGGCAACTGGGTTTATACTTGGGTTCTTATGTATTGTATCAAGACACCTTATTGTGCGGTGTAGGAACATGGTCCGGATAGTACACTGTCCTGAGGTCTGCTACCTTCTCTAGGATAAATGCCTCAGCTATGGAAGCTTCAATCATAGCTTTGTTTCCACATTTCTGTCTCAGATGCTTGTTCTGTCTCTCAGGGCCATACTGCCAATGATTCTGCACAGGGCCCCCCAACAATACCTCGTTCGCGAGGTGCAAAATGAGATGTGTCATCAGAGTAAAGAAGCCTGGTGGGAAGATCTTCTCTAGTTTGCATATCAACTCCGGCGCCTTCTTATGCATTTCTTTTATCATCTCGGGACATACTTCTTTAGCACAAAGCGTGCGGAAGAAATGGCTTAGCTCCGCAAGCACATGCCAGACACGCTCGGGAACATAGCCTCGAACCATCACCGGCATAATCCGCTCAATCCATACATGATAGTCATGACCCTTGAGCCTGGTCACTTTGCCCGTTAAAAGATTGACCCCCTTACTTATATTCGACGAATAACCATCAGTGAACTTCACGACATGTTTCAGCCACTTGAATGCCTCCATCTTATGATCCTTTTTAAGTATGAAGTCAGCATCTGGCTTGAGCCAAGATTTTCGACCGCCTATGGGAGGCTGCATGTGTAGACGTGGTTTATCACAAATATTCTGTCGATCGGCTCTAGCATTAACATTATCCTTTGTCTTATCAGGAATGTTGAGGCTCGTGCGAAAAAGGGCCTCTGCGACATTGTTTTCGGTGTGCATCACGTCGATGTTGTATGGAAGTTTGAGGTCCTTAAAATAGGGATTCTGCATGAAGGGGGTAATGTGAGTCCAGTTGTGCGTCTCACCATATCTTTCAAAGTCTTTGGCTTTCCCTTTGCCTTTTTGAGGGAGTCCTGGACCAAGGGGTCCTCGGGCGTCCGGCCTGTTATCCATGGGCCGGACTGATGGGCTGTGAAGACGTGAAGGCCGAAGACTTTACCCGTGTCCGGATTGGACTCTCCTTGGCGTGGAAGGCATGCTTGGCGATCAACTATGAAGATTCCTACTTATGTAACCGACTCTATGTAACCCTAGGCCCCTCTGGTGTCTATATAAACCGGAGGGGATAGTCCGGGTAGCGGAGATACTCATTACCATAGTCATACAGGCTAGACTTCTAGGATTTAGCCATTACGATCTTGTGGTAGATCAACTCTTGTAATACTCATATTCATCAATAACAATCAAGCAGGACATAGGGTATTACCTCCATCGAGAGGGCCCGAACCTGGGTAAACATTGTGTCCCCTGTCTCCTGTTACCATCGCCTTAGACGCACAGTTCGGGACCCCCTACCCGAGATCCGCCGGTTTTGACACCGACATTGGTGCTTTCATTGAGAGTTCCACTGTGTCGTCGACGAAAGGTTCGATGACTCGCCTTGTCCTTAAAGACAACATCACCTCCGGGGGAGTTCTGGCCTCAGGCCAAACCCTCCGGCTGGGCGGCTTTACTATGATTGCCCGTTCGGCCTTTGAGATGACGATGACCTCTCGGGCCATCGAAAATCCCCTTCGCATCAACTCCGAGCACTCCAAGCAGATGGATCCGGCAGAGTTCTCGTCCTTGAACAAACTCCTAGATTGCATCACCACTTTGGGAATCGCTACAGATTACGATCGGATCGGGCCTAAAACCGATCAAGGAGAAATCAAGACTCCACCGGTCACCCACCAGATTGCGCTAGTCGAGGAGCAGGACGGCGAGTCTTCTTCTATATTGAAGATGGACTATGTTCGGATCGCCGATCAGGAAGAGCCGGATACTCACCAGCGAAAGGATGCAACCAGCCCTCCGAACATAGAACCGGGCGGCAGTCCTAAACAATCAGAAGATATTCCGGAACCCGGACTGTTGAGTCCGGAAGGTCTTCAGACTCCGGATAATCGTTCAGGTCAGGGTTCAGATTTAATTCCACCCACCCACCCGGACATAGACGCCCTTATGAGCGTAAAACAACAGTCTCAGGAAACAGTTCACCACTTTTGGGCCAGATTCCTCCTTGTCAAAGACAGGGTAAAAGATTGCCACGACGAGGACGCGATATCAGCGTTCCGCAACAATTGTGCGGACGAAGGAATCCTCAATGCCATCAATCACCGCCGCATACTGAAGTTCGCCAACTTAGCAACTATTGTACACAAGTACATCGCGATGGAAAGCGCCTGGAAAACCCAGGCAGCTTGCTGGGAGCCGTCGGTCCCAACTAAACTCCTTCTACAGGCAAAGAGGGAGCGCCCCCACGGCACGCCCAGTCAAACAGTCAAGAAACATAAACCTATTACGCGGTAGGGCACCGTTCTGGAGGGATGGCTCGACGGCCCATGCAAAATACACATGACGCCAGATACCGTGGCAACCCACAGCCTTAGAGCTTGTTGGATACTCCGGCAGGTAGCCAAGAGCTGTAAGGACATCCTTATCAAGGACGACCCAGAATAGCACCCTCCAGACAATGACGACACAAGAGTATTGACGGTCTTTCGAGAAATTCGCTTCAAACAACAAACGCAAAAGAGCACTTCGTGACCTCGCCGAAGTCTGCCAAATTGCCGCAATAAACCCTTGGAACGACATGGCTATAACATTCAATGCCAGTGACGAGCCAAAGTACAGGACAGTCCGAGTGCCAGCCGCATTAGTCCTCAGTCCCATCGTGGACAGGTTTCGACTTACCAAGGTCCTCATGGACGGCGGCAGCGGACTAAACCTCATTTATGAGGACACACTCCACAAAATGGAAATAGACAGGAGCCGTATAAAGCAAAGTAGCACAACCTTCCGAGGAATCATTCCCAGTCAGGAGGCACGATGCGCGGGAAAAATCACACTTCACGTGGTATTCAGCACGCCAGAGAATTATCGGTCCGAAGAAATTACCTTTCAAGTGGCCCCGTTCAGCAGCGGATACCACGCCCTGTTGGGCGGGACGCTTTTACACGCTTCCAAGCCATACCTCATTACGGGTATATGAAGCTCAAGATGCCCGGACCAAACAGTATAATCACCCTCGTCAGTGATCCGGACATAGCACTCCGCGCTGAAAACAAAATAGCATCCCTCGCCCTTGAGGCGCTATCCGAAGCCCTTGCGGCTGAAGGACTAACCGCACTACGCTCTACGGTGGACAGGGACGATGTGATCCTCGACAAACACCCCAAATCCACCTCCTTCAAACCAGCAGAAGAAATAGTCAAATTGCAGGTCCACCCAACGGACCCCAAGAAGACAGCATCTATCGGGGCGCAACTGAACACAACAGTCGATGCCGCACTACGCGAATTCCTGCACGAAAACTAGGATATATTCGCCTGGCACCCTTCAGATATGCCAGGGATCCCACGCGAGCTGGCCGAACGTAGCCTCAATATATTAAAAGGATTCAAACCGGTTAAGCAAACACTGCGGCGCTTTTTCGAACCCAAGCGACAAGCTATGGGGGAGGAGCTGGCCAAACTTATCGAGGCCGGATTCATCAGAGAAATCAAACATCCGGACTGGCTGGTAAACCTGGTGATGGTACCAAAGAAGGACAAATCCTGGTGCCTGTGTGTCAATTTCAAAGACCTCAACAAGGCTTGCCCTAAAGATCCCTTCCCCCTCCCCCGCATAGATCAAATCATTGACGCCACCGCAGGACATGACTCACTGTGTTTCCTCGACGCATATTCTGGATACCATCTAATCAAAATGAAGGAGTCCGATCAAGCTGCAACAGCATTTATCACCCCATATGGGCCATTTTGCTTCAACACCATGCCCTTCGGGCTCAAGAACGCCGGTGCCACATACCAATGCATGATTCAAACATGCCTGGAGAAGCAGATCGGCAAGACGGTAGAAGCTTACGTCGATGACATCGTCATCAAAACTAGGCACGTCGAAACACTAATAGACGACTTACGTCTTACATTCGACAACCTCCATCCGTATGACATTAAACTCAACCCGGAAAAGTGTGTCTTCGGCGTCCCCGCCGGAAAGCTGCTGGGCATCATCATTTCCAATAGAGGAATAGAAGCAAATCCAGCTAAAATCTGAGCTCTGTCACAGTTGGCTACGCCAACAGACCTCAAACAAGTCCAAAAACTAGCTGGTTGCGTGGCAGCGTTAAGCCGCTTTATCTCCAGATTAGGAGAAAAGGCATTACCACTCTATCACCTCTTGCAGCGCACTGATAACTTCGAATGGACAGACGCAGCGACTGCCGGACTGGAGGAAATAAAAGCCTTCCTAGCGAGCAACCCAATCCGCTGGTGAGTCCATGTTGTTATACATATCGGCAACACATCAGGTGGTGAGCGCCGTGCTCGTCGTCGAACGAGAACAGGACGGACAAAAATTTCCGCTCCAAAAGCCAGTATACTACGTATCTACCGTCCTCACACCATGCAAATCCCGGTACCCCCATTACCAAAAGATAGCATACGTGGTCTTTATGGCATCCCGGAAGCTTCGGCACTACTTCCAGGAGTGCTCAATCATGGTGGCCTCTGAAGTCCCACTCAATGACATAATAAACAACCGCGATGCCACGGGACAGATCGCCAAATGGGCCATAGAGCTACTTCCATTTGACGTAACATACAAGCCACGTCAAGCCATCAAATCCCAAGTGCTGGCTGACTTCGTCGCCGAATGGACAGAGGCCGAACTCCCTAAAGAGTACGGCACATATTCCAACTGGGTTATGTATTTTGACGGCTCCAAAATGCTGGCGGGGCTAGGAGCGGGAGTCGTGTTAACATCCCCTACTGGAGATGTCGTCCAGTATGTACTCGAAATACTATTCACAGACTCCAACAACGCAGTCGAATACGAGTCCTTATTGCATGGTCTTCGGATGGCCGTATCCATGGGCATAAAACGCCTGGAGGTGCGCGGGGACTCAAACCTCGCAATATCTCAAATAAACAGAGACTTTGATGCCAAAGATCCAAAGATGGCAGCTTATCGTAATGCCATCTTAAAAATGTCGGCTCGGTTCAAGGGGCTTGAATTTCATCACGTTGCCCGAGAAAGCAACCAGGCGGCGGACGTCCTTGCTCGCATTGGCGCTAAGCACGACCCCGTCCCACCTAACATCTTCCTGGAAAGGCTTTTTAAGCCATCCGTGGTGTGGCAAGGGGAGGGCGGCAACAACAGTCCAGATCCGAACACAACCCCAGATTCTGAACACACCGATACCATCGGGGGCTCAGCCACCGACATTACACCATCGGCCCATCTCATTATGGCAGTCATTGCCCCATGGACCGAACCCTTCTTGGCCTACATTGATAGGAAGGAGCTTCCCGAAGACCAGAATGAGGCCCGCCGCATTGTCCGGCGCTCGAAGGCCTACAAGGTTCACGACAGAGAGCTCTATAAGAAAAGTACTACCGGAGTACTTCAAAGATGTATCTCCGAGGAGGAGGGGCATCAGCTTTTGGCAGAAATTCATGCTGGCCTAGGCGGACACCACGCCACAGCCCGGGCCCTTGTTAGCAAGGCCTTCCGTATAGGGTTTTATTGGCCGACGGCCCGAGCAGACGCACAGGACCTTGTCCAACACTGCGTCGGGTGCCAACTCTTCGCCAACCAAAGCCATATGCCCCCAACTGCCTTACAGACTATCCCCATCACTTGGCCTTTCACGGTCTGGGGACTGGATATGGTTGGACCCCTTAAAGGGGGAAGCCATAAGAAAAAATATCTGCTAGTTATGGTGGACAAATTGGGGGGGGGGGGGGGGGGGGGGGGGGGGGGGGGGGGGGGGGGGGGGGGGGGGGGGGGGGGGGGGGGGGGGGGGGGGGGGGGGGGGGGGGGGGGGGGGGGGGGGGGGGGGGGGGGGGGGGGGGGGGGGGGGGGGGGGGGGGGGGGGGGGGGGGGGGGGGGGGGGGGGGGGGGGGGGGGGGGGGGGGGGGGGGGGGGGGGGGGGGGGGGGGGGGGGGGGGGGGGGGGGGGGGGGGGGGGGGGGGGGGGGGGGGGGGGGGGGGGGGGGGGGGGGGGGGGGGGGGGGGGGGGGGGGGGGGGGGGGGGGGGGGGGGGGGGGGGGGGGGGGGGGGGGGGGGGGGGGGGGGGGGGGGGGGGGGGGGGGGGGGGGGGGGGGGGGGGGGGGGGGGGGGGGGGGGGGGGGGGGGGGGGGGGGGGGGGGGGGGGGGGGGGGGGGGGGGGGGGGGGGGGGGGGGGGGGGGGGGGGGGGGGGGGGGGGGGGGGGGGGGGGGGGGGGGGGGGGGGGGGGGGGGGGGGGGGGGGGGGGGGGGGGGGGGGGGGGGGGGGGGGGGGGGGGGGGGGGGGGGGGGGGGGGGGGGGAGAAGAAAAAGGACAAACTCAAGCCCAAATGGGAGGGTCCCTTCATAATTGATGAAGTTCTCACCGGAGGAGCGTACCGTCTTCGTGATGCATCAGACAATCGCCTCGAGCCAAACCCCTGGAACGCGGCCAGACTCCGGAGATTCTATGCCTAGCGCCAAACTCCTTGTTAGTCTCCTTCTCCCCTATAGTTTCCATAATTTTTTTGCTCTCTTTTACGATTACCTTTTTCTTTCTCGCTTTAAAGCTTTCGTATGGTTTGACCGCACACCCCTGACGCATACATCTTTAAATATGTACGTCCACTATACCTGGGGGCTTCTTGGACAGAAGCTTTTTGTTATTATTCCTTGAGCATCAAGCTCCTCACATATGAGTTTTTCCATATGTACCTTTTCTTCGCCACTATATGCATCGATATGACTTATGTTTTGGCCAAGTTGGGTTGCCTGGCTCCTGTGCTTATGCCCTACGTTCCCGTTAGTTCGGCTAGGGCATAAAGGGAGCACATCTGCGATTGTTACTGCCGGGTCATCCGGATGTGTACCTCAGACTGGGTGAAGCCGAAAGCTAGCGTTCTTAAGGGAATATTCGGTTGGTGAATTAAAGATGTTTTTTGCACTCACTCCATTGTGAACCCCCAGAAGCCATACACACTGTGATTTTCACATCACAATTCGGACATGTATACTAATGCATGCACACCCAGGGAAAGGAACCCTTAACGGAACTATTCTCTCTGGAAGATGTTTCTTATAATCTCAAAGTAATATAACATAACTAGCCGGATACAACTTGTCTATTCAAGCAACTATGACCCCTACGCCTAGTTTTCCATGCATACCCCGGTCTATTCGGCCGCGAGGGTATTCGGAAACACTCCGCACCCTCGGGTCTGGAGGTTGAAGCGAAAAGGTCTGCCATGACAAATGCTATACAATTCAGCTAGAGTTCCACAGGTCAAGGAAAGTACATAGTCACTTGGACTCGAACACTTCCTCCTCTACACCGTCCAAAAGGCGGTCTAACTTACAATCCTGTTGGGAATATTTGGCAGCCACCTCTACTTGGCCATATACTAAACTAACATGAATTTCATCCCCATTTGACCCTAGTGGTCCAACACGGGCCATGTGATTAGGATCCAGCTTGGTATATCGCGTCGTCACCATGGCCCAGGCCTCTCGCGCACCCTCTCGGCAGGCTGATATCTTCCATAGTCGGATACGCCACCGTGCTCCTTTGAATAGCTCTACAAGCTCCTCCATACTTCCTGGAGGGGAGGCGGATGGCCATAGGGCTTTGGCAACACTCCGCATCGCCAGCCGAGCCTGTTCGTGCACTTGCGACAGCCCTTGCAGCAGATCACTTGATGATCTGGACACCTCCTCTTCAGGACGGCCTGTCAATATACCTGCACTCATAACTATATCAGCTCCATTTATCCTCGAACTACTTTAAAAATAGCTCAGATACATACTGAATATGCCGCCCCGCAGCTTCTTGTTCTCCTTCACGGAGTCGGCTAGCTGGGCTCGCACATCTTTCAACTCTTCACTCAATGCAGTGTTGGAATCCTGTAGCTTATTTTTCTCGTCCCTGACTCGGGTCAACACACGCTCGCCTGTGGCGTGTAGCCTTTTCGCCTCTTTTTCCCCCTCTTGGGCGATCTTCAACTTCTCTTCAAGTTGATCGGGCGATCCTATTATGCGATAAGCAACAATATTAGTACAGTTGGGATACACTTATTATTCCTCGATAGAGGGGAATGTCACCAGATGACGCCTTCTTGAAGTTCTCCAGCTCGGCGGTAGCGGCATTCAGCTGCGCCCGACACTGCTCCAGCTCCTGGCCTAGCAGGCCATTCTTCTCTATAAGGACCTGGTTATACAATGATCCTTAAATCAGTTGTACCAACTGCTTTCAGTCTCGGGGGCTACGGGCATATGGTTATCCTTTTCGGACAAAGAAAACTTACTTGCACATCTGTCAAATATTGCTTCGTGGCTTTTCTAAGCCCATCTCGAGTAGCTCGGATGTATGCGTCACCCGAGCTGAAGGCATTGAACGCCTCTTCCGAGAACTTGGGGTCTCGTAAGACAGCCCTGCAGCGCCGACGATTCATGGCGCTCTCTACTTCCGAGTTGGTGACGGACATATCTTCCGAACCCTCGGCCGAAGGACAGTCCGGCGTTGTTTCCACACCGGCCCCCGTCTCTCCGGCAGGATCTAAATCCCGGTTGTCGGGAGCACGACAGGCCGGGCCCTCGGACATAGTTCGGCAAACCTTTTTCCTGTAACAGGTCAAATGCATAAGTCACAGTTGGGTGCGGCCGCTGAAAAACATATTTACAAATCCATACCTCTTCGATGAAGGCCTAGCGGTGTCTTCGCCGGCCTTCGTCTTCGAAGGCCTGCCCGGCGTGGGAACCGATCTCTTCGGAATTGACAAACGCCTCCCCTGTGGAGCACGGGACAGTGCGGTGGGTGAGGCAGAATAGGAGCACTCTTTTAGAGGAGGTGTCTCTTGATTACTTACGTGGGAAGTTGGAAGAAGACCAGGATAATCGGCGACGATGGCCACTTCAGTGCCGTCATAGCTCGCCTGGTAAAACACCCCTTCCGCGAGTACCACGAATATATCCGGGTCTTCTTCGAACCCAGGATCAAGCTCCCAGTCGTGGTTCTTCGGCTGTGGGGCAGGGCTGTTAAGCCCCTCGGTTACCTTCCGCCAGTGCTGTTCCAAAATAGATGGATCGGGAATCCATTAAAGATGGCTAAGAAAGCGGAGTGAATAAAAGCACATGGGTTGGGACTTACCCAGCTGGGAGGGTTGTACATGAAATACCCATCTCTGCGATTGATGCGGAGAAATTCTTCTTCCTCCTCTTTAAACAGCTCGGCCAGTATCTTGGCTAGAGCGGCGAGGGTGTCCGGACCTTTCCGACCACAACGGGAGGCATCATCCTCCCCATTATAGTGCCACATTGGGATCCCTCTGTATTGAAGTGGCTGAACCCCTCGCACTATGGAGGTCGCCATTACCTCTACTATTGTAAAGCCAGACTGGGCAAGCATCCTTATCTTGCCCAGGAGCTGACGAACCTCCACACTGTCCTCCTCTTCAAGATTTCGGGGACGCCAGCTGTGACGTTTCTTCAATGGAACGCTTGCAAATTCTGGGAGACCCTTGCGAACTGGGTCGGGAAGAGTGACGTCTTCTATATAGAACCATTCGGAAGGCCATTCTCTAGATGCCTTCCTTGGTGTACCGGACAGGTATCCGGTATCGGCGACGCGCCATACTTTGGCTCCGCCCACTTCAAATATTGACCCCTGGTGATTGCGCGGGACAAGACAGAACAACTTTTTCCATAATTCGAAATGGGCCTCAATGCCCAGGAACCGTTCGCACAAAGCGACGTATCCCGCAATATGTAGAATGGAGGCAGGAGTAAAATTATGCAGCTGAAGAACATAGTATTCCAGAAGCCCCCGGAGGAATGGATGGATTGGAAACACAACGGCCCTTAGCAGATAAGGGACGAAACAAACTCACTCCCCCCCGGATGGATTGGGAAAATCCTCCGCTTGGGTCTCACCGTTAAGGGAGGCTAGCCCAGCTCGGACAGGGACCAGATCTGCAGGGGAAAGTAATCCCTTCATTTGCAGCTTCTCTAATTGACTATGGGCCACTGAGCACCTCTCCCACTCGCCTCACTCTGAGTCGAAGGAGGAACCGGGAGTGCTAGCCATGTTGGAATGGTTTCTCCTAGTGGTCTTTGGGGATTTTTCTCCACGGGATGTTGAATGGATCTAAGATCCGATCTCTTTAAATAAGCGCTCTTCCTTGCCTGGATGGGGTGCTATTTGCAAAAATACCCTGACCTTCCGCATTCGCTCGACACGTGGAAGACGAAGTTATTTGACGCGCAGAAGCCGAGGGGAGCGACATTGATCAACGGCCGAATACAGTACTTGGAGGTCATCTGAGGAGGAACCCGCCTTGCAATGCCGAACACAATTTGTGTGCCGAACACTTCGTTATTGAAGACTGGTTCGGGGGATACTGAGGGAGTCCTGGACCAAGGGGTCCTCGGGCATCCGGCCTGTTATCCATGGGCCAGACTGATGGGCTGTGAAGACGTGAAGGCCGAAGACTGTACCCGTGTCCGGATTGGACTCTCCTTGGCGTGGAAGGCAAGCTTGGCGATCAACTATGAAGATTCCTACTTATGTAACCGACTCTACGTATCCCTAGGCCCCTCTGGTGTCTATATAAACCGGAGGGGATAGTCCGGGTAGCGGAGATACTCATTACCATAGTCATACATGCTAGACTTCTAGGGTTTAGCCATTATGATCTCGTGGTAGATCAACTCTTGTAATACTCATATTCATCAATATCAATCAAGTACGACGTAGGGTATTACCTCCATCGAGAGGGCCCGAACCTGGGTAAACATT
>JAAAWM010010000.1:0-32341 GCA_036873465.1 Thinopyrum obtusiflorum
TGGTCCCGGTTTCTCCTTTCTTGTTGTTCTTCACGTCGAGCGGCTTCTTCTTCTATTTCCCACCGAAGAGCTTCCTCTTGCTCACGTACTTGACGACTGCGTTGGGCAATGGCTTGAGTGGACTCTCAGAGTGCGTCTCGAGCCGCTTGAGCTTGAGCTTCACGCCATTGTTGTTGAAGACGGTGTGCCTCGGCATCTTGTTCGTCTTGATGTTGACATGCTCGCTCTGCCTCGTGTTGGCGTTGGAGTTGCCTTTCTTGATGATCGTGAAGAGGATTGCGGTTGGATTGACGATCTTACCGTGCGTCTTGGCGAAGAGTGTTCGCCGATGGTGTACATGAGTTGTCGAAGGAGTGTCAACTTGAGTGGCTCCGTCTTGAGTAGGACGAAGTAGTAGAAGAGCGGTTGACCAACAAGGCGCCAATCTCGTCCATTCTTACGTTGTTCTCTTGTTTTTGTTCGTTGAGCTTGTTGTCAAAGTAGTCTCTTGTACGTTGCTCAGAGAGGCGTAAGTCAGTGGCGAGATTGTCGATGCGGTCGCTCATTGCTAGTTGCTCTTGATGCAAAGCTCGTTGTGTGCCAAATAGGCGAGTCTTGGTGATGTAGGAGGTCATGTCATCGTCTTGCTCGAGGAAGAGTGGGTTGGTAGAAGAACTCGGTCTATCCATCATGTTAAAGTGGTGGTGAGTAGGAAAATGAGAAGACAAAACCAAAGTTACCTTTTCCAAAGATTGTGGATGTAACAAGTACGATCCCGGGGGGGGGGGGGGGGGGGGGGGGGGGGGGGGGGGGGGGGGGGGGGGGGGGGGGGGGGGGGGGGGGGGGGGGGGGGGGGGGGGGGGGGGGGGGGGGGGGGGGGGGGGGGGGGGGGGGGGGGGGGGGGGGGGGGGGGGGGGGGGGGGGGGGGGGGGGGGGGGGGGGGGGGGGGGGGGGGGGGGGGGGGGGGGGGGGGGGGGGGGGGGGGGGGGGGGGGGGGGGGGGGGGGGGGGGGGGGGGGGGGGGGGGGGGGGGGGGGGGGGGGGGGGGGGGGGGGGGGGGGGGGGGGGGGGGGGGGGGGGGGGGGGGGGGGGGGGGGGGGGTGTTCACTTGGCGGTGCATGGTGATGTGCTCGATGGCTTCCATTTCATCTTCACTCATTGAGTCATACGTGCCATCATCATTGGCAATCATTGTTCACTTATTGATGCATTGGAAAGACTTGTGTCCACGGCCACCAGATGTGAAGCACTTGATAGAACTTGTCTTGACGGGATCGTCAGGTTGTGCCGATGAAGAAGAAGTCTTGTTCTTGTAGTTGCTTGCCGGAGGACGAGTTGAGGAAGGCATCGCTTACTTGAAACTTGACTTGTCGCCGGTACTTGGTGATGCTCTAGTCGAGGTAGGAGGTGTCGAAGTTGCAGTAGGAGTAGCTTGAGTGTATGAGCCATAGGTCTTGGATGAGTACTTGGCGAACTTGAAGTCTTCTTGTACTTGTCGTTCCGCCTTGGTCGCTTGGTGAACTAGCTCTAGAAGGTTGGAATAAGGTTGGAAATCAGCAATCTTCCTTATTGGGTGGTTGAGGCCGTTCAAGAAGCATGCCATTGTTTGCTCATCATCTTCTTTGACATTGGCATAGAATTCTTCCACCGTCTTCGTGCCTTTCTTGAGGAGTTGCAACTTCTTGAAGAGGTCTCTTGTGTAGTGTGTAGGCATGAAGCGTGCGCGCATGACGTTCTTCATTTGTGTCCAAGTCGTGATGGGTGGCTCGTCCTTCTCGCGACATCGCTCGATCACTTGTTCCCACCAAATGAGGATATAGTCTTGGAACTCAAGGATGCCATGGCGATCTTCTTTTCTTCGTCGTAGTTGTGAAGATGAAATATCTTGTCGACTTTCAATGCCCATGAAAGATACTCCTCGGGGTCGTTGCTTCCTGAGAACTTGGGCGTGGTGAACTTGAGCTTGTCGTAGCGGGGGGGGGGGGGGGGGGGGGGGGGGGGGGGGGGGGGGGGGGGGGGGGGGGGGGGGGGGGGGGGGGGGGGGGGGGGGGGGGGGGGGGGGGGGGGGGGGGGGGGGGGGGGGGGGGGGGGGGGGGGGGGGGGGGGGGGGGGGGGGGGGGGGGGGGGGGGGGGGGGGGGGGGGGGGGGGGGGGGGGGGGGGGGGGGGGGGGGGGGGGGGGGGGGGGGGGGGGGGGGGGGGGGGGGGGGGGGGGGGGGGGGGGGGGGGGGGGGGGGGGGGGGGGGGGGGGGGGGGGGGGGGGGGGGGGGGGGGGGGGGGGGGGGGGGGGGGGGGGGGGGGGGGGGGGGGGGGGGGGGGGGGGGGGGGGGGGGGGGGGGGGGGGGGGGGGGGGGGGGGGGGGGGGGGGGGGGGGGGGGGGGGGGGGGGGGGGGGGGGGGGGGGGGGGGGGGGGGGGGGGGGGGGGGGGGGGGGGGGGGGGGGGGGGGGGGGGGGGGGGGGGGGGGGGGGGGGGGGGGGGGGGGGGGGGGGGGGGGGGGGGGGGGGGGGGGGGGGGGGGGGGGGGGGGGGGGGGGGGGGGGGGGGGGGGGGGGGGGGGGGGGGGGGGGGGGGGGGGGGGGGGGGGGGGGGGGGGGGGGGGGGGGGGGGGGGGGGGGGGGGGGGGGGGGGGGGGGGGGGGGGGGGGGGGGGGGGGGGGGGGGGGGGGGGGGGGGGGGGGGGGGGGGGGGGGGGGGGGGGGCAAATGGCAAATAAGACAAATAGAACAAACCCAAAGATAACACTAGGAACACACACACGGAAGATAAATGGGATCCGCACAACCAAGGGGTGAGCTCTAAGATGTGAAACCACGGAGAATGCTCTTGTTGTACGGATACTAGAGAGACGCTAGCTCGATTGCTCTAATGGGCTAGATACGCTAGTGCACCAACCTAATAGAGAAACAGGTCGTCTCACTATCCCAAGTATGCTTATGCATGTATGAACCAAGATGATGAACTAGGTAAAGTGGCTCAATGCTATTGCTTACAAGCTCTTGCTTCTCTTCTCTTTTGCTTAAAAGCTTTTCGTGTCTTCTTTTTTTGACTATGCCATGATTCTTGATATGCGAGCCACAATGCGAGATAACAAGTAGTATATGCACGGGAGAGACGTAACACGAATGGTGCACTGAGGCGTGGCCCGGCAATACTCAACAAGATAGTCTCGATGGGTAAGCTACGCAAAAAGGCTCGAGGCTATCAAGGTAATGGCAAGGGTGACAAAGGCGTCGTCGAAGTTATTGTCGATAGTTTTTCACGTGTAAGCAAGGACGGATGATGAAGTTGTCGAAGCCAGTGTGGAGTCTGAGTTGATGATCGAGTGGCGGTGATGATGACGTTGAATCACGCCTAAGTAGCCGAAACACCTTAGGACACGAGAGAAACCGCAGCCCGAAACTCAAACAACCACGAGAAATTTTGCGGAAGAACACGAGTGGTGTTTGGGTACCAAAATGATGCAAAAGAAAACTGGCCGGAAGTCTCTGGATGGTCCGTGCGCATGGGGTAAGTGAGGCCCGTGTGCACGAGGTCCCGATGGCCCATGTGCACGGGGTCCTCTGTGAGTGGACGAACTGCTCCGGATCCGTGGGTAATTTCCAATTTGAGGCCAAATTCGATGGATTGATGGGTGGGGAAGATGGTAAGGGTGTAGATCCACTTGCCAAACACCAAATTCGTGGATCAAAACAACCAAATCTCACAAGATCAACAAATTGCAAGAAAAATTTTTGGGGCTATTTTTGGTGGGGATTTTCTGATTAGGACGAAAAACAACAAAATCAAGCTAGAAAGTGGAAGGTAGGGACTCCAAGATGTGAATCAACCTTGCTCATGATACCAAGATGTTGTAGGGTGAAACCCTAAGATGGATCTTTTCACACTTGGAGGGAAAAAAGGAGGAACACCAAGAAATCACAAAGAGGAAATCACTCAAACAATACCCAATGACACATCCACTAGAATAGCAACACAAGATCCACAAGTCATAAACACAATCAAAGGAAAGATACAATGGCAAAGTTCTTCCCACTCCTAGGAGATGAGGTCTTGAAAATAGTCTTCTCCTTGTGGAGATCTTGAAATCCACAAAGATTCTTCCCTAAGTGGTCTTGATCCACAAGAGGGAAGGTAGTAGGAGCAAAGCTCACAAATCTCTCATCTAATACTTTGCTATCCCTAAACATAACCCTAGGTACAGAATATATAGGCTTGGGGTAGAAGTGGTTGGAGAGGGGCTCGAACAAGTGATCACATCCGTCCATCCTAGAGAGCCCGTGCGCACGGGGGTCCCGTGGGCACGGTACACGCCCGTGCGCACGGGGTGCCTCGGCGCCAACTCCCTGGATAGTCCGTGGGCACGGGGTCTCAGGGGCCCGTGCGCACGGGGTCACCTGGGACTTCCTGTCCAGCCACTGTAGTGCTCTGTCTTGATCCACGTGGCCTTGGGGTGGTCCTCCTTCTCCTTGGTGATGCTCCTGAGCTTCTTGGTGGTGTTCCTCTTTGTACCTAATGAGGCATAGCACATTTTGGTGAGGTACCAACCAAGTTCCATTTGTATCCATATGCAAGTCAAGTAGGAAGGAGTTCACCTCGGTTTCCAATGCACGTGCTCTAGCTCTTGTCATAGGTCCACGTGGGGCTTGATGTGTTGGTGTAGAGTCCACGGGGATGATGGAAGGATGCTCCGCATCATTTTTTGTCCCATTTGGGGCAGGTTTGGGTATAAGCTTCTCACAAACCAGAGGTTCTCACAACAAGCCTGATGGTTTCGGTAGGGAACGTGCCACCTTTGGGGACGAAACAATATCCGTTGCCTCTTATTTCTTTCAAAAAATTTCTAGTGTCAACATAGAACAACAGGAGTGTTGTGTTAAATTTAGGAATTTTTTGGGGTTCGTTTGGACATTTTTATACATTAACTGGGTTTTCTAGGCATTTTATGTGCATAATTCAAATTTGAACTACATGCACATGCTCCAGTGCATATAAATTTGTTGAAAAATCAAATATGTGTCCTTGGGTGCATGCTTAGGTCCCATGCAAGAAATGAGAATGAATTTCAAACACCAGGGCACTGTTGATTGCGGGCAAAACGTTGAGATACTTTGTTTTTAAATTCTAGTAAATCCGAAACTCGTCTGAAATTCATGAAACTTGGCATGCTATCATGGAATGGCACCCAACATGCTGTGGTATTTTTTGTGTCCATTTTGAGAGAAGGCGCACTCGAATAACAGCCAACAAAGGCATTTTGAAACAAATAGCTGCCACTGTAACATCTCAAATGTTTTGTATAATTTAAATCATGTGCGTTCTGTTAACCATTCATGTGATGCCACGCCTCACTCTTTTAATGGCTAGGAGGTGCCGTGCGGACAGGTGCTTGACTAAACGGGAGGCGTGCGAGCTGTACTCCAATGGGCAGGCTCACCAGGGAGCGTGCGAGCTGTACGCCGCGCAGGCTCACCGGGAAACGAGCCCTTTGACTTCCATGGCCACCCGCCTTCCTCGCATCCTCTACATTAATGGCACCCAAGCCGAAGTTTAATACGGTTTTTAAATATAAAACACTCATCGCAAATGTTTTAGTTAGAACACCCGTATGCAAACCAACAGCTTCCCCAGGAAGCCAAGGGAAAATGTGTCGAGCAGGATTTGTGGAGCTCTTGATCGCAAACGTTTTAGATAGAACACCCGTATGCAAAGTGAGAGCTATGGTCATCCCCCCTTAAGTCAAGGGAAAATTCTAAGCACGGGATTTATGCATCTCTTCAACGCAAACGGTTCAGATTGAATACGGTATGCAAAGCCAGACTTGGGCGCAAAGCCAAGAGAAAATGTGCGGAGCAGGATTTCTACATCCCTTCAACACAAACGGTTGTTTTGGATGACCCGTGTGTAACCACGTACAAACAATTTGGTAAGATATGCATCTATCATATTGGGTATGTTGCCATTTGTCAAACTGGAAAGATTGACATTTGTTGATCTAGTAACATTGCCATTTGTCAATCCTTGTAACACTGCGATTTGTCAAAATATGCAGCTAAAAATCACTAGCACTATCTAATTTTTGCAACTAAAATTCAGTAATTAAGCATAGATTTCATTCATAGATTAAGCAGTCATTCATAATGTATACAAACAGTTCAACT
This sequence comes from Thinopyrum obtusiflorum, assembly GCA_036873465.1. NCBI lineage: Eukaryota > Viridiplantae > Streptophyta > Magnoliopsida > Poales > Poaceae > Thinopyrum > Thinopyrum obtusiflorum. Next base: position 6,134 of record JAAAWM010010000.1, read on the forward strand.
CGATAGCTAAACTGACCAAACTTTTCCCCAATTGTTGCCAACCACGTATTGAAATAGCTAGTTCAACTATATATACTAGCTAATTTTAAGTACGTTGTACAGTTCCACCACATCTATAGTCAGATGAACTGAACAAAATAGCCCCGAAAATACTACTACTACTATGGAGGGGCTTTGTACTACTTCCGGCAGCCTCTCCTCTACCGAGCGTGCTCAATAAGAGGAAGAGGAGGAGGAGCCTACCGACGAGCTGTACAAATGCAATACGGTGCCTGCCGCTGCTGCACCTTCAGCGACGCTCACCTCGAACGCCCTCTGCCGCTCCAGAAGACCCCTCTCGAAGCGGCCAGACTGCTCGTAGATCTCCTGATTCCTCGCCTCAGCGTTCGCGTGTGCTGCGGCCACGGCTGTGGTAAGGCTCTTTTGCATGCTCGACGAGGCGCTCCTCCTCCCCCCGCGGGAACTTGATGTAGCGCACAAGTGCGCTGACGCACGTGCGGGCCTCCACCTCTGCCTCCCTCCTTTGGGCAGCGGTGGCGGAGCAGGTGATGATCCCGGCGGTCAACGGTGGGCTGGCGGCCATGGCGGCCGACGATGGGGTGGCGGCCACGACCACCACCACCCGCCTTCGGGCCGCGGTGGCGGAGTGGGTTATGGTCACGGTGGCCGGTAGTGGGGTGGCGGCCATGACGGCCACCTCCTGCCTTCGGGCCGTGGTGGTGGAGCGGGCGATGGCCCTGGCTTTTGACGGTGGTGTGGAGGCAACAGCGGCCGGCAACAGCTGCCGACGGGCAGCGGCGGGCGAAGCGTGTGGTGGGTGTTCCGTGCACACCCAACAGGGACGCCACGCGCACTACACTACGCCGAGACTGCGCCGCCGCCACGGTGTAGCCTCCCAGCAGGACCTGTCCTCTGATGACGGTGGAGTGGCTGAGCGACGACGACAGACCGGTGCCATTGGCGATTGTGGGAGAAGCAGACCAGGTAAGCTACAGGGAGGGAGGGGAAAATGTGATGTAGGACTCGCCGGCCGTGAGGGTTTTTATAGTAGGCTGGTAAGCATTGCGATTTTAGGGGATTTCATCGAGTCAGGCGGGAAGCTTGCGCGGGAACCTACGCAGTTGCGCGGGAATGGGCTCACCACCGTTTGGCCAAAAGAACGCCCCCGCGCGCTGCTCAAGCTTACGCTCGAAGCCGTCTGCGGCAGCGGGGTGACAAGACGTGTGAGAGGAGGACGAAAGGACACATACGCATACGGTTAATTAAAAAAAACGTTTGCGATTTAATTACCTACTATACCCCCATCCTGGTTTATAAGTAGGATTTAACTAATAAAATACGAATGCATGTCGCCAAAGATTATATCGTTGGATTCGTATTTGAACATAGTTTCCAGTTATATAATTTTTGTAACATGCATTAACATTTTGTTGGTTAAATTTAAGGTTATATACCAGCAAGCGTTTGCCCACTACACACAGGGCTTATTCCATCACAAACAGCTCGGATGGATCAACTGTATGCCACGTATCGCATACGCAACTCTAATCTGATTCGTGCTTGATATCTTCGACATCGCTCGCACAGTTCGTCTTATTTGCCACGTATCACTGTGCCGGCCTCTACTCGCGTCCTCTGCTCGCTGTTAGGCACCGCGGCGCACTCTGCTTGCTTCCGTCGGCGTGCTCGACTTGTGGACAACTTTTCCTTGCGTGTTCAACTGCTATATGCATATATATGGTTGCTCGCCGTTGAGGCGACCGCGGAGCGGTCTGCTCGCGTCCCTCCACGCGTGCTCTGCCAGTGGTTGGGCCTGCGCACGATCACGTTGGGGGCGCCATATGCATGTGGTTGCGCCGCGCACGTTGCCACGCGATGCAGTTACGTGCGACACGATGGAGTTACGTGCTGCAAATTAGAACTGCCATCAGGGCGTGCCGATATTCCAGGCCGTCCGGCTTCCCCTTTAATTACCGCGGCCATTATAATCTTAGTCTCTTCTACCTTTCGATCGTGCCCCACAACACAACAAGCACACCCACGACGACACATAGAGAGGGGATGTCTAGCGGCGCTCCAATGGAGTTTGGCAAGCATAAAGTGGAGACCCACGCGAGGGAGACGGATCTCTCCATGGTGTACACCATCGACCCGGCCGTGGTGGATGACTATATCAACACCGTTGAGCAGTTGCTTGCTCGAGACAAGTACAAGGTGGTCAGAATCGACCTCCAGTACACCGCCGGTCGTCCCAACATAGATAAGAAGGTTGCCGTCGCCCAGTTGTGCGTGCGCCATCATGTCCTTATCTACCACTACTGCATGGCTACAAAGCCTTCCGACTGTTTCGCCAGGTTTTTCAACAGCACCGACTACAAGTTCGCTACGGTGGAAACCACCGACGATGTAAAAATGCTCAGGGTTACGGGCTTGCCCTGCGAGAACCTTGTCGAAATCCGTGAGCACTACAGGGTCTGGGCAGCACGAAGAAGGACTCCATGGTTGAACTCGCCTCGGCCATCATGTGACACCCTGGATTTTGCCCATTTCTTTTTTTCCTTTTTATTTTGGTCTGGTTTTGCTTTTCTGTGGCTTAGTAGTCTTGAAACCTGGAGAGATCACCCTTGATTCCTCTCCCAAGTGGCTTGCCAACCTCAAAATCATCCCAAGACCTTGTCATATCCATCTTGGACCCAATACCAATATTCTTTTCCTTGGGAATATTCCTTTTTCTATTAAAGGAATAACCCTGTCAGCTCTGAGTTGTGAAGCAACTCATATTTCCATCATTCCAAAAATTCCCAAATAATTCTCATAAATCCTTTGGGACATATCTTATTCAGATATGTCAAAAGATTCCTTTCCATGTCCAAAAATAATTCATAAATAATTCTTTTCCTATTCTGCCCTAAATGGCACTTTGTGAAGGAAGTGCTATTTATCTTTGCTTGTGTGGTCCCAAACTTTTTGGGCATCCTTTCCTATCCATTTCATTGCCACATGCCAAAATTCAACTTTATTTGGATATTAAATCTCCCCTGGCTAATTTTCAAAGTTTCTGGTTAACTGGAAGCTTAATGAAGGAAGTACTAGCTAGGAGTATCCAAATGAGTTGAAATTTTGCAGGCACCTTCATATGCTCAAATCATGACTCTCCACCCAGTTTAAACCCTATCCAACCATCTATGTGAGCACAGCATCAAATCTCTGTTTCTGGTCATTATTTTGGGTTGTGAAGCAACTATACTTTATATTGCTCCATAATTCATGAATAATCACCAGAATGTGATTATACCTATATTTCATCTATTTACTAAATTTTGGCTCATTTTATGTAGCCAATTTTCCTCAAAAATTCTTCCAAGTTTCTGGACAGAGAGGATAGCTGTGAGGGAAGTACCATTTTGGCATGTCCATTTGGTATGAAATTTTTACAGAATCTTCATATGTCCAAATAACCCTGCCTTGCCAAATTTCAGCTCAATTGGCTTCTCCATTTGAGTGCACCATCATGATCTTGATTCTGGACCAGATTGGTCAGCTGCAAAGCAACCATATCAAATCTTGGTCCATTTCCCTCCAAATTTCACAGGGTTGTAGTCCTTCCTACTCTAGCACTCCCAGACATCTTATTTTGACCTTATCACTCTTCTGTTGATCACAGCAGTGCAGTACAGTTTGATACAGTAAACTTTCAGTGAAGCCTCTCATCCACCCTTGGCTTCTTTCGTTGATCTGTCGCCTCTAGGCTGCCTTGGGGAGCAAGGTCTTCGCTCCAGACAAGGTGTGCCAGCCCCTCCTGTCCTGTCTGATCAGGTACATGTGGTGACCGCCGCCCTGGCGCGCAATGGACGCGAGCTGCGCGGCTTCTTGCTCGGGCCCCTCCTCCGCTCGTCGGTTCCGCACGCCCCATCATGTCCAATAGCCTCCCCTCGTCGTCGCCTTCGCTCTAGAACCCTCTCCCCCTCACAAGTCCCCTCAAGCACGGCGCGGCAGCCGCGCCCGTGAGCTGTCCTCTCGGTCGTCGTCGCATTCAGTCGCCCGATAACTCCCGAGCTCTCCCGACTTCGCTCGAGCCCTCTCCACCCCTCTTTGATCCTCCTGGAACTCCCTCCCCTCCTCCAGGCGAGCTCTGGAAGAGCCGAGACGCCGGCACACGCGTCGCCGCGGCCAAGCTCGGCCTCCTCCGTCACCGCCTATAAATAGGCTGACCGAGCCCATTCCGAGCTCACCAGCAGCCTCAGCACCCTCGACTACCCCGCCCTAGCCTCTCCTCCGAGCCCCGGAGCTCCTCTTCGGCCACCACCATCGCCATGGCCGCCGCGGAGCCCCGCTCAAATTCGAACTGCTCCGAGCCCCATTCCTTCTCCTTTCCACCACCAGAGAAACCACCAAGTCCGGTGACCCCCTCCCACTCTTCTTTTCCTCGCCGGAGTGCCGTGGGCACGACTTCTAGTTAGGTCGCCGCCCGTGCTTTCGGCCACCGCGAGCCGCCGCGGCTGCAGCCCTTCCCGGCGCCCACGCTGTAGCTGGTTGGGTGCGGCGCTTCGCCCCGAAGCCGCCGGTGGTCTCCGCTCGGCCGGAGACGGCCGGAACCGCCCGCGCCCTTCGCCGGCGCCCACCTCTGCTCTCCACCGCGGCCGACGCCTCCACCCTTCCCCGCGCACGGCCGGGACTCCCTCTGGACGCGGCCCCCGCCGGTGTGCCCGTCCGACCCCTCGCCGGCCGGAGAAGCTCGCCGGAGCAGCGGCTCCCCTCGCTAGCCGCGCCCTGCCCGGCCTCCTCTGCTTCTGCTGTCGGGAGGAGGAAGAGGGAGATGGGAAAGAGAAAAGTCAGCCGCGGGGCCCGCGTGTCATCCTCAGCGCGTTGACCCCGCACCCGCCACGTCAGCTAAGTGGAGGCGTACTTCACTGGAGTACGTTTTCCCTGCTGCGGAGGCGTATTTCCGAAGAATGCGCGATCTGTTTTTCAGCTGAGGACCCGTTTGTGAAGATTTTATTTACAGACAGGTCCCTGGCAGAAAAACCATCACAACTTTTTGCTCGGACCTCCGATCGAGGTGAATCCAACGCCCACGTTTTCGTCTCGTCGAGCCCGTTCTGTTGATGTCACATTCACTAGGTGTTCACACAGTGGAAATGACCTTTTGCCCTTGTCCGTAAACAGCCCCCTCCGGGAGAGAACTGTTTCCGGCAGTCAACTCCGCGACCATTCCGCACTCCTTCCTGGTGTATCCTTCATCCCCAGGCAAGCCACAACTCTCATCTGCATTATCGCATTGCAATGTCATAGTTTAACTTTTACTTTATCAGCAAATATGAGTCATCTGTGATATGGATGGGATTATGCCATGTTGGAGTTATTTCTCGGATAGGTGACTACCATGTTGATTACTGGATTATTAGTGACTAGTAGCTTACCCACTTGTTGATACTATGATGTTGAGATCACTGTCTATGATTATTCTGAATTTCATCCGGCAGTTCGTAGAGATGAATTAACAGCAGTGGCTTAAGCATACTGGTTATCGGAGTGTCAGCCATGACAGAAATACTATTCGGGGATTAGATATTTCATGGTTGACCTTGAGTCACCTGTCCGGACTCCCCCCCCCCCCCCCCCCCCCCCCCCCCCCCCCCCCCCCCCCCCCCCCCCCCCCCCCCCCCCCCCCCCCCCCCCCCCCCCCCCCCCCCCCCCCCCCCCCCCCCCCCCCCCCCCCCCCCCCCCCCCCCCCCCCCCCCCCCCCCCCCCCCCCCCCCCCCCCCCCCCCCCCCCCCCCCCCCCCCCCCCCCCCCCCCCCCCCCCCCCCCCCCCCCCCCCCCCCCCCCCCCCCCCCCCCCCCCCCCCCCCCCCCCCCCCCCCCCCCCCCCCCCCCCCCCCCCCCCCCCCCCCCCCCCCCCCCCCCCCCCCCCCCCCCCCCCCCCCCCCCCCCCCCCCCCCCCCCCCCCCCCCCCCCCCCCCCCCCCCCCCCCCCCCCCCCCCCCCCCCCCCCCCCCCCCCCCCCCCCCCCCCCCCCCCCCCCCCCCCCCCCCCCCCCCCCCCCCCCCCCCCCCCCCCCCCCCCCCCCCCCCCCCCCCCCCCCCCCCCCCCCCCCCCCCCCCCCCCCCCCCCCCCCCCCCCCCCCCCCCCCCCCCCCCCCCCCCCCCCCCCCCCCCCCCCCCCCCCCCCCCCCCCCCCCCCCCCCCCCCCCCCCCCCCCCCCCCCCCCCCCCCGCTGTACACTTTGGCGAATAAGTGTGCCCAACAGAGGAGGGGAGGCGACTCCCCGGAGAAGAAGATGATGTCGACGTCGATTCAGAGGACGATGATGATGCTACTGTGAGCTTGCGAGTACATTCAAAGTACTCACCTGGCGTGTCATGCCAGTTTGCAGGTCATGCCATGATTGCTTGCTTGCCGAGGATCCTGTGCTTGCGATCTAGGATACGCGTTCTAGCCAGAGTCCCTGCGGAGTGGAGTCCATCACCGTCGTCGCTGTTCCGCTGCCGAGTGAGTTAGTCCGCTGTTAGCATAGAGCTACCCCGGGCAGGCGCAGTGTCGCCGTGCCGATGTAATCCTTGTACCCTTTGTAACCTTATCCATTGTAATAAAGAGCTGATTTGTTCTATGCCAACAGTGCCGTATTCCAGAAGACTTGTCCTTGGGCTGGAATACGGGGCGTTCCGGTTTACTCTGAGCCGGGGTGCCACACATCATTGACCCATACTATGAAAAGATGAAGCATGATGCCAACAGAACACGTCCCGTATCCTAGAACGGGGCCTGGATGCGGCAACTGGATGAACCTCACCTCAGGTTCGTGGCCAAGAGCGTGTACACATGGTACGAGATGCACAGGCGGATCGTTGATATGAGGAAGTGCCTCATTACCCAAATCGACGAGGCCGGATCGAGCCACAAGTAGAGCAAGCGTCACAAGAAGTAGATGATGATCAGATGATCGTTTATCCTAGTTAATCATGCATTTAATATATATTTTACTTTGGTATGTGGAAATGTCATGTGTGTAGTAGCCACCTAAGTAATTATGCATGTAATAGTTTACTTTGGTGTGTGCAAATGCCATGGTTGTAGTAGCCACCTATGTAAGTGGATGTTTAATTTGGATATATATATATATATATATGTGTGTGTGTGTGTGTGTGTGTGTGTGTGTGTGTGTGTGTGTGTGTGTGTGTGTGTTGTTGTTCTGTATGCAATCCCGTCGCACAACACACACGTCTTATTAGCAGCAATCGTCTGTGTTATTACCGGTCTTCGCACACATTTCTGATTACGGACTTGTTTGATGCGTATCACACACATCTTGTTATATTGAACTATTTATGTTCTCTTGTCTCAACGCAAACAGTTCATCCGAGTGAATCGCATGTCGTATATCGCACACACCTTGATCTGGCTGACTGTTTCTTTTGTGTTGCCTAATCACAAACAGTTCATCCCAGTGAACCGTATGCTGTATATCGCACACACCTTCATCTGGCTACCCGTTTCTTTTGTTCCTCCTCATCGCAATAGTTAATTGAACTGAACCGTATGCCCTGCATCGCACACGCAACTAAAATCTGAACCGTGTTTGATGCATTCGTCATCGCAAACGTTTTGCACCTTTTTTGACGTGTTTTACACCATCGTTTGCGATTATTGCATGGCACACTGTTTCGTCGAAGGGTCTCTAATCGTAGTGTCGCATTAGCAGCATCCTGCAGTAGTGTGTGAGAATTGACAAGATCCGGTACCAGTTGTGCTATTTCCTTGATACATTATTGAGTGATCATTGATCCATTTTCAGCATCGGGTAAGGTACATTTGGTCTAGTTCTTCTCTTTCTCCCACTCACATTTCCTCGAGTGTGTGATGGATATGAAAAGCATTTCATCTCCGGTCTTTGACAATGATGGCGCGAATAACTATTTCGACACATCAATGGAACATATCATAGAAGCTTTCAACACCAACATGACAACTCAAATGGAAGAGCTACGTGCCTTGATGATCTCTCAAACTTCTTCCCCCTCGTCATCTTCACGGCGGTGACGCTCAAGTCACATGTCTTCGCAGTGCACAAACGATGCAAGCGCACTTCGTCCACGTCCACATCTTCGTGATGACCACCGTCAAATCATGATCAACATCATCATGAAGGGCAAGTAACCTCCAAGCATCATGCACGTGACAACAACGAACGACTTTGACATCAAGCTCAAGAACAACAACGGCGCCATCATCATGAAGATGCTCTCCAAGCACAAACGTACAAGTCCCAACAAGCTCTACATCAAGCTACGGCCAAACTTCATGAGCAAAAGAGAAGACCGCGAGACGAGCACCACCAAGAGCAAGCTGCGGCTACCACCACCACTTCGGCATCTTCGCCAAGTGCTCTCAAGGCATCTTCGCCCTGGGACATAGTACATTGACATCATCAAGTCCAAGGCAACCACCTATGTTGGTGCAACAAACCCCGGCGTGTGTTGCCCGGACTGTACACAGGCTCAAGAGCAAGGTTGCAGCATCCAAGACAAGGCCAAGTAGAAGAGATAGATCTTTGAGAAATCAAGGGGCGGATCAAGAAGACCAAGGCCAACCATGTGAGTAAGATGTCATTAAGGAAAAACCTCCCTTGCCTGGCAGGCGAGCCTGGCTACGTCGAGGTCAACCAGAAGACAAGTCTCGAGACTCCCCTGGCAAGCTTGCCGGGGGCGCCGAGGGCGGCTCGCTCTGCCAAGGCTCCACCACTCCACCTCATAGCAACGCTAGTCACACATCAGTGCGGTGTTGAGCCCCCAGCTGATTAAGTGGCTGTCATTTGGCACGTGGCAGCCATTTCTGAGGAAGAACACCCCTAAATGACACCCGTCCAGAAGACATGTCACGCAGACAGGCGAGAAGGTGGCTGGACGGCACGTCAAGGCTTGCCGGGCTAAACCTGCGATGTGACACTAAGCGGTGCATTTAATGCACCTAGTCCTGTCTGCAGAGTTAGGTATGAGAGCACTGTTTGCTATCTAATCAGTATGTAATGACTGAATTGCCATTGTGGTAACCCCTTAACCTATAAAAGGAGGGTCGTGGCAATCTTAGAAAGGATTCAGACCCTTGAACACTCATACGCGTGTAGCTGCTCTCATCCCGAGGCGACCTTGCTGGGCTAGAGCACCATGTTCATCAGTCCACCAAAGCAGGAGTAGGGTTTTACGCCTCGCGGCGGCCCGAACCTGGGTAAAAACTACCAGTGTCATCACTGCCGTGCTGCTCTATGGTCTCCGCTCTTAGTGCAATGAGCTCTTCCCCCTTGCCGAACCACAAGGGGCTGATGGCCCCATAGGTGGCCGTGTTATACCACGACATCTTTGGCGCGCCAGGTAGGGGGAGAAGCGCTTGCGCGAACCCGAGGGTGTAAGCAGCGCGTCATCTTCATCATCATTTTCTTCATCGACAGCTCCATCATCCATGGCGCCCAAGAAAAAAATCTGGTGCTACAGCTCACCCATCCACCTTGAAGGCCCCCTCGCATGCTGCCACTGATGCCATGGGGGCTACAGGGACGCACGGGGACGTGGACGCTGTGGGGGACGTGACCTGCACAGGCGGCGTCGTCACCGTTCCCCCTGCGGCCGAAATGGGAGCGGGAGGCGCCGGAGGAGGGCCGCGCCAACAGCAACCCAGCAACCATGCTCCACAAGATGCGGATGAGGAGAATATTCCATCTCCGCCTCTCCACCCCACTGAAGGACACAGCCGTAGCGATGGCGCTCGTTCTGGGGCGAACCGCAACCCTCTAGCTGCCCCCGCTGTGGGTGTGGCTACAGGGCACGCGCCGTTCCCAGGACAAGCTAGCCAAGACAATGCGCGGAATGGGGTCGCCAATCTCCAAGCGCATCAACTTTGTTGCCACGCCACCCTGGCGACCGGCTCACGGTGACGAGAGCACCACGCCGTCACTACCGGCACCGTCAGAAGCCGGGCGACGTCGCGATCTGTGTCGTCATCTATGCCAAGCACCACTTCAGAAGCCATGGCGCGGGCCCAACTCCTGTTGAGATTTTTGTTGGCGGCCGATCAGATGGATGAGTGGAGAGCCACCATTCAGAGCCTGATTGGTTTCACTGAGGTGGGAAGATCACAATGGGCAGGCCCACCACAGCCTCCAAAGGCGATGACAACGGCCTGAGCCACTGGCCGTACCGAAGGGGCCACCCCTACGGTGCAGTCCCCTCCGCGGCAGCCAGCGCAGGGGCCACAGCCAGAGCCACGTGACCAAGAACCCAATGATGTGTCGATGGCTTCTTCTAATCCCCGAGCCCATCGAGACCAGCGACAAGTCCTAGAACATAGGCGGAGGCAAGACACGCGTATTACCATAGAACGATGATGCAAAACCCATCGCCAGTCTGATAGGCGCAATGGCCTCGACGTGACAAGCCCTTGCCTGGTGGAGACGGATACCTAAATTTCAAGGTTGGGTGCCCCTCCTTCACTCATGAGCTACGGCAAGTCCGTTGGCCATCTGCCCATATGCTCAAGCAAGAGATACCAGAAAAGTACGATGGAAGACTGAACCCGACAGAGTTCTTGAGCATCTACACCATCGCTGTTCAAGCCGCGGGAGGAAGAGATGAGAAGGTATTCGTGAACTAATTCCCTTTGGCACTCAAGCTAAACGTGAGGTCGTGGCTGATGCACCTGCCAGAGAACTCCATCTTGACCTGGGCTGACCTGTGCCATGAGTTCGTTGGCGCCATCACGGGCGGCCATCAAGAACGAGGGCGGGCCAGCGATTTGCAGCTCCTTCCACAAAAGGAAGGGGAGAGTTTGTGGAAGTACATGCAGAGGTTCATTAGGGTGCATAGGAACATTCCAGACATCCAACTGGCAGCTGTAATAGCTGCGTTCCAGTCCAACGTACGCAACTGCAAGATATGTTCCAAGATGAACGTCTGGTTGCCCAAGACTGTGAATGAGCTGTACACTTTGGCGAATAAGTGTGCCCAACAGAGGAGGGGAGGCGACTCCCCGGAGAAGAAGATGATGTCGACGTCGATTCAGAGGACGATGATGATGCTACCAATCAGAAGAAGAAGAACAAGAAACGCAACAAGAAGCACAAGGACAAAGCAGTGCTGGCTGTTGAAGGATCGAGCACTCCTAGTAACGGCAAGAAGGCCAAGACTGAGGCTCCTAGCAAGGAAGTTGCCGCGTGCACTAATTGCCAGGAAGCCGCGGCTGCCGAGAAGGCTGGGAAGGCTGACGGGCCGTACTGCAAGATCCATCGGACCAAGGGCCAAGATCTCCAAGAGTGTCATCAGGTTGAGCAACTCGTCAAGAAGTAGAAGGCTGAGTACGAGAAGAGTGAAAAAGAGGGAGACCAAGATGGCGTCGGCGGGAAGGGCCGGGGTGGCAGAGGAGGTCACCCCGGCAAGGCCCCTCAGTATCAAGGGAAACCCGCCAGAGGCTGTGAGAAGAAGGAATGCGATGACGAGAGCGATGAAGGAGATGGAGAGGAAACAAGCAAGCAGGATTTCCAGAAGGCCACTAAAGCCCTATGCATTGACGGAGGTGCATCCTTGCACTCCTCTCACCGCCAGCTTAAACAGTGGGCGCGTGAGGTCAATGTCGTGGAGCCAGCGGCGGATTTTTGGAAACCACTCAAGTGGTCCCGCACGCCCATCATCATTGACGAAGAGGATCACCCTGACCACACCACCGCGGTAGGGTGCTTGCCATTGTTTGTTTCACCAATGATCCGCAACCTCAAGGTCACAAAGATGTTGGTTGATGGTCGGGCCGGATTGAATCTGATTTCTCCCAAGGTCATCAGCAAGCTTCAGATAGCAGATGAAGAGCTCAAGGTTACTAGTACTTTCCAAGGGATCAACCCCGGCAGGAGTCGTCATAAGGGAAAGATCACACTGCCGGTAACATTCAGGGGAGAATTGAACTACCGAACTGAGAAGGTCATGTTCGGTGGTGTTGATCTACCCCTGCCGTACAATGGAATCCTTGGTTGCCCATCCCTGGCTAAATTCATGACGGCATCCCACTATGCCTACAACACGCTGAAGATGCCAGGACCGATGGGCGTCATTTCCATTCCATCAGACAAGAGGGACGCAATTATATGCATGGATAAGATGTACCGAGAAGCAGTAGCTGCCGAAGCAGCGGAAGCTGTTGCTCCCGCCAAGGAAAGCAAGAAAGGGAAGAAAGCTAGCAAGGAATCCGGGAAGGGCGCCTATTCGGAGTGTGCTGCGCCTGTTGATGACTTGCCGGAGAGTTCTAATAGCAAGAAATCAAAGGTTGTTGAGCCTGCTGTGAAGAAGGTCCCGACAGGGTTGGTTGGCGCTGATGGTACATTTACTATGAGCTCCACCCTTGATGACAAATAGGAAAGTGCCCTCATTGCCTTCCTGCAGGCGAATGTCGATATGTTTGCTTAGAAACCATCTGACATCCCCGGTGTTCCCAGGGAGGTAATCGAGCACCACCTTGCTGTCTTCCCACAAGCCTGGCCCATCAACAGAAGGTACGAAAGCAAGCTTTGGAGCGGCAACAGTTTATTGCCGAAGAGATCTAGAAACTTGAGGCGGCTGGTTTGGTCAGAGGAGTATTGCATCCAACGTGGTTGGCAAATCCAGTGGTATTGCACAAGGCAAATGGGAAGTGGAGGCTTTGCATAGATTTCATGGATCTGAATAAAGCATGCCCGAAGGACCCATTCTGATGTAGGGTGGAAACCCTAGGGGCCGATCTTTCACGATTGGAGCGGACCCTACAAAGAACACGAAGAACACGAGGGGGGAAAACATGAGGGGAAAGAGAGGAATCACTCAAATCAACAAGAAACAATCACACATGTGCTAGATCCAAGTACCCATAGAGATCACACGGTCCAAATCCAACAAAGGACGATACAAACGGTAATGAGTTCTTCTCCGTGAGGAGGTCTTGAGGGGTCTTCCCATGAAGGTGTCTTGAATCCAAGGTGGATCTTCTCCGAAGAGGGAGCGGTCTCTCTCGATGGAGTAGATCCGGATGGATGAGCAAAGCTCTATCTCAAATGAGCTAAACCTATGCTAACCCTAACTAGGAGGAGGGGGAGGTCTATTTGTAGTCTTAGTGCAAATGGGGGTGAAGTGAAGGGGTATGGGCCTCGGGCCCGAAGTTGTGCACAAACAGGTACCGGACATCCGGTGGGCTACCAGTCATCCGGTCGCTCGCGGGCGTCTGGACGTCCGGTAGTCGCCGGACTTCCGTCATTTTGGCTCGGATGGGGTGGCACGGATGTCCGGAGATGGCCGGTCGTCCGGTCGCCTGGGAGGTGTCGGACGTCCGGCCGCTGTAGCTTGCGATGGCTGGGACTTGGTAGGCTGGGGCTTCAGGCGCCGGACGTCCGGTCCAGACCGGTCGTCCAGTGTCTTCCAGGCGTCGGGCGCCCGGTCCAGACCGGTCGTCCGGTGGCTGTAGATTTTCGGCAGCTTCTTCATTTGGTCCTTGTACTTGGTGTCCTCGCCGTCTTGTCCGTGGTCTTCCTCTTTGTTCCTGGTCATGCATAGCACATATATTTGAGGTAGTAGACATGTCTCACATGTGGAAAGTGATGGTTCAGAGAGGAGCGAGTTCACCTTGTGTCCAATGGCGTATAGTCGAGGTCTCTTGTTATGTATCCTTGGGTCATGGGGAGTGGTCGAAGTGGACATGGGGATGATCGTAGGATGCTCCGCATCATCTCCCTCCCCCCTTGGGAAAGATCCGACCTCGGATCGTGATCCTCATCTCCATGGAAATGGTTGTCGTGGACGAACTTGTAGTTGGACGAAGTTGAAGACATGGCGCAATCCAAGTACTCCAAGGTGTCTCTGGAGTGATATACATGCAAAAAGAGCAAACACAAGCGACACTGGGAAATACAATGTTAGCGCACACAAAGTGTCCATCAAGTAAGTATGAGTTCGTCCGGCAAGATTGTGCGTGGCAAGACACATGATGCTTATCCAAAAGATGTAAAATGATATGTAAAGCATTCATGAGAGAAAATGCATTTGTTGTGCACATGAAGTTGTGGTAGTTGTCATGGTGCACAAAGCTACAAATTCTACCATTGTGCAAAATGATGTCATAGTGTGATGGTTTATCAAGAGCATGAACATGGCAATGGATGCTCAATATGTGTATGTTATCATGCAATTGATGGTGGACAATATGATCATGATGTATGAATATGCCATTAAGAAAGATCACAACAAATTTGCTAAGAAAATGCACAAGCTCATATATCATGGATGACATGGAAATTGTTGCAACAAGGCAAGCGTAATGTGAGTCAATCCATGCATAGGGTGCAAACTTGTGGTGAGTAGGATATGTCCATCGAACATGACATGTGGTAGCACAATCAACAAATATGGATGTGGTAGTACAAAAAGTCAAAGGAGTGTTGATGTACCAAAGCTCGATGTCGTGGCATGAGTGGAGTTCCGAAGGTGCATCCAATAAGTGTGAGCGCTCCTCAATGTGAAGGTCCATAGATCCAATCTCCAATGTCGCTCCTCCGTTCGCGAGATGTATCATGTAGACAACAAAAATGAAACAACAATGAAAGAGTGACCCATCCAATATGCATATGTGAGGATGGCTCAAAGGGAAGGAGGTCACCTTTAGGAGTTTCTCAAGGATGATGGAGTTGCGCATCTTGTATGCCTTCACATAACCAATATGTCTCATGATGGTACCGCCTTGTGAATCCTGCAAAATGAAAGAACATGACAAACACTCGAAAAAACAAATGAGGTTAGTGCAAATGCAACACCTATCATTCATGTGGTAAGATACCCAACTAGTGTATGCATCATGCTCATCATAAGAAAGGACAAGGGAGCATTTCATAGTATGGAGGCATATGATGCGAGAACAACCAAATACAATAGGCTCAATCAAACAAACATGCATCACAAGTAATATGTCCAAGTCTCCACGATCAATAAGCATAGTATGGTTGCGCTCACTACAAGTAGATATGAGAGAGGCAACTAATGGGCACAAGATACAATGATCAAGATATATCATGTGAGATGCATGAACATATATGTCATCAACCCAAGAAAGCGAGTAAGAATGGAACATGGGTGATGCGACAAAGCAAGCAATCATAGCGATCAAGTCAAGCAAGCTAGTAGTGCAAAGATGCAACGTACTAGAAGGAATCATGGCAAGCATGTCATGTGTGCAAATAGTGGGCATGAATAATTCACATGACATAGCAAAAGCATGAAAGCAAGATATGAGCAAAATATCATCAATGTATTGGTGAGAAGTCCTAGGTAGATAGCAATGGAACATCATGACTCTCCCAACACAACAAGCATCAATAGCATGTGGCAGAAGGAAAACATGGTAATAGTAACAAGGATCTCCACCAAGCATGCAAATACGCATAGTAGTAAAATGGTGAATCATGGGTAGATTCAAGCAAGGGTCACAATTGCATGGCAACATCATGTGAAGAGGCATAACATGCAAAGTGAACACGATAGTATGGGCATAAGGTAACAAGTGATATATAGCCCATAGCCGTGTGAGAGCCAAGTAAAAGAGATGCATGTAGTCCTTGCGCGAAGGGAATGGTGGGAATGATAATCCAGGGGATCCCAAATCATCGTTGCTCTCAAGAGCTCGTTTCGTCAACTCTCGGGATTGAGAGGTTGACGAGTATACGTGAGTACCTACACAAAACAAAGACAAAGGGAAAATTGTGTGTGCGTGGTATATGTACATATCATCCATCATGATGCGCACATGCATGTGTTGGTTAGCACAAAATATCCAATGCTCAAATAAATGAGATGCATGATATAGGAACATGTCATCCATCATGATAGGTTTGTTATTATGTATAACATAATGAAGACTCAAATTGTGTAATGCATCATGAGAAATATGTAGAGCATTATTATTCATGGAATGCATATGGTGCACGCAATTATGGGAATCATGCAAAGTATGGAATGCATCAAAATCTCCTAATATGTATGAGGAAACTATGGGGGTCTCCTCATGAGCATTAATGGAAATATCACATGGAGAATATTGACAATATCCAAAACAATGCATATTCGGAACAATGTGATCATGGCATGGCATAGTGGATGAATTGTGCAAATCATGTAAAGGAAGCATGGAAAATCATGTAAAGGAAGCATGGAAATATCATCACATGAAAAACAAAAGCCAATGACCATCATCTCGTCATCTATGCCATAAGTGCAAATGGGATTTATTTTAATGGAGCATGCATAGTGATACGTCCATTTTATATCATGCTTTTATATCGATATTTATTGCATTATGGGCTGTTATTACACATTATGTCACAATACTTATGCCTTTTCTCTCTTGTTTTACAAGGTTTACATGAAGAGGGAGAATGCCGGCAGCTGGAATTCTGGGCTGGAAAAGGAGCAAATATTAGAGACCTATTCTGCACAACTCCAAAAGTCCTGAAACTCCACGAAAGTCAGTTTTGGAATATATTAAAAATACTGGGAGAAGAAAGCACCAGAGGGGGGCTACACCCTGTCCACGAGGGTGGAGGGCGTGCCCTACCCCCTGAGCGCGGCCCCTGTCTCGTGGGCCACCTGGAAGCCCCCCGATGCCCATCTTCTAGTATAAGGTGTCTTTTGCCCTGGAAAAAATCAGAAGGAAGCTTTCGGGACGAAGCACCGCCGTCTCGAGGCGGAACCTGGGCAGAACCAATCTAGGGCTCCGGCGGAGCTGTTCTGCCGGGTAAACATCCCTCCGGGAGGGGGAAATCGTCACCATCATCATCACCATCAATCCTCTCAGCGGGAGGGGGTCAATCTTCATCAACATCTTCACCAGCACCATCTCTTCTCAATCCCTAGTTCATCTCTTGTATCCGATCTTTGTCTCAAAACCTTAGATTGGTACCTGTGGGTTGCTAGTAGTGTTGATTACTCCTTGTAGTTGATGCTAGTTGGTTTATTCGATGGAAGATCATATGTTCAGATACTTTATGCATATTAATACCCCTCTGATTATGAACATGAATATGATTTGTGAGTAGTTACGCTTGTTCCTGAGGACATGGGAGAAGTCTTGTTATAAGTAGTCATGTGAATTTGGTATTCGTTCGATATTTTGATGAGATGTATGTTGTCTTTCCTCTAGTGGTGTTATGTGAACGTCGACTACATGACACTTCACCATTGTTTGGGCCTAGGGGAAGGCATTGGGAAGTAATAAGTAGATGATGGGTTGCTAGAGTGACAGAAGCTTAAACCCTAGTTTATGCGTTGCTTCGTAAGGGGCTGATTTGGGTCCATATGTTTCATGCTATGGTTAGGTTTACCTTAATTCTTCTTTCGTAGTTGCGGATGCTTGCAAGAGGGGTTAATCATAAGTGGGATGCTTGTCCAAGGAAGGGCAGTACCCAAGCACCGGTCCACCCACATATCAAATTATCAAAGTAACGAACGCGAAACATATGAGCATGATGAAAACTAGCTTGACGATCATTCCCATGTATCCTCGGGACCGTTTTCCTTTATATAAGAGTTTGTCCAGGCTTGTCCTTTGCTACAAAAAGGATTGGGCCACCTTGCTGCACCTTGTTTACTTTTGTTACTTGTTACCCGTTATGAATTACCTTATCATAAAACTATCTATTACCGATAATTTCAGTGCTTGCAGAGAATACCTTACTGAAAACCGCTTGTCATTTCCTTCTGCTCCTCGTTGGGTTCGACGCTCTTACTTATCGAAAGGACTACGATAGATCCGCTATACTTGTGGGTCATCAAGACTCTTTTCTGGCGCCGTTGCCGGGGAGTGAAGCGCCTTTGGTAGGTGGAATTTGGTAAGGAAAAATTTATATAGTGTGCTAAAATTTACTGTCACTTGTTACTATGGAAAATAATCATTTGAGGGGCTTGTTCGGGGTATCTTCACCTCGACCAGTAGAGCAAAGAGTTGCTCCTCAACCTACTGAACCTACTGAAAATGTTTACTTTGAAATTCCTTCGGGTATGATAGAGAAACTGCTAGCTAATTCTTTTACAGGAGATGGGACGTTACATCCCGATATGCACCTAATCTATGTGGATGAAGTTTGTGGATTATTTAAGCTTGCAGGTATGCCCGAGGATGTTATCAAGAAGAAGGTCTTCCCTTTATCTTTGAAGGGAAAGGCATTGACATGGTTTAGGCTATGTGATGATATTGGATCATGGAACTACAACCGATTGAAATTGGAATTTCATCAGAAGTTTTATCCTATGCATTTGGTTCATCGTGATCGTAATTATATATATAATTTTTGGCCTCGTGAAGGAGAAAGTATCGCTCAAGCTTGAGGGAGGCTTAAGTCAATGTTATATTCATGCCCCAATCATGAGCTCTCAAGAGAAATTATTATTCAAAAAATTTATGCTCGGCTTTCTCTCAATAATCGCTCCATGCTCGATACTTCTTGTACTGGTTCTTTTATGATGAAGACTATTGAATTCAGATGGGATTTATTGGAAAGAATTAAACGCAACTCTAAAGATTGGGAACTCGACGAAAGTAAGGAGTCGGGTATAACACCTAAGTTTGATTGTGTTAAATCTTTTATGGATACCGATGCTTTTCATGAATTTAGAACTAAATATGGACTTGACTTTTAGATAGTAGCTTCTTTCTGTGAATCATTTGCTACTGATGTTGATCTCCCTAAGGAGAAGTGGTTTAAATATCATCCTCCCATTGAAGTAAAAGTAGTTGAACCTATTAAAGTTGAACAAAATACTATTACTTATAATGTTGATCCTATTGTTCCTACCGCTTATATTGAGAAACCACCTTTCCCTGTTAGATTAAAGGATCACGCTAAAGCTTCAACTGTGGTTCATAAGAGTAACGCTAGAACACCTATACCCCCTGAGCAAATTAAAGTTGAACCTAGTATTGCTATGGTTAAGGATCTCTTGGTCGATAATATTGATGGGCATGTTATTTACTTCTGTAATGAAGCTGCTAGAATTGCTAGACCCGATACTAAAAATAAACATAGACCTGTTGTCATCATGCCTGTTGTTTCTGTTAAAATAGGAGATCATTGCTACCATGGCTTATGTGATATGGGTGCTAGTGTGAGTGCAACACCTCATTCCTTATACAAAGAAATTATGCATGATATTGCACTTGCTGAGATAGAAGATATTGATGTTACAATTAAGCTTGCTAATAGAGATACTATTTCACCAGTTGGGATTGTTAGAGATGTTGAAGTCTTGTGTGGGAAAGTTAAATATCCTACTGATTTTCTTGTTCTTGGTTCCCCACAAGATGACTTTTGTCCCATTATATTTGGTAGACCCTTCTTGAATACTGTTAATGCTAGGATAGATTGCAAAAAGGATATTGTCACTGTTGGTTTAGGGGATATGTCTCATGATTTTAACTTTGCTAAATTTCGTAGACAACCCCATGATAAAGAATTGCCTAGTAAAGATGAAATTATTGGTCTTGCTTCTATTGCCATGCCTCCTAATGATCCTTTAGAACAATATTTGCTAGACCATGAATATGATATGTTTATGAATGAAAGAAGGGAAATAGATGAAGTATTCTTTAAACAGGGACCTATTTTGAAACACAACTTGCCTGTTGAAATTCTAGGGGATCCTCCTCCACCTATGGGTGATCCCGTGTTTGAGCTTAAACAATTACCTAATACTCTTAAATATGCTTATCTTGATGAGAAGAAGATATGTCCTGTTATTGTTAGTGCTAACCCTTCAGAGCAGGAAGAAGAGAAATTATTGAAAACTCTTAAGAAGCACCGTGCTGCTATTGGATATACTCTTGATGATCTTAAGGGCATTAGTCCCACTCTATGTCAGCACAAAATAAAATTGGAGAAAGACGCTAAACCGGTTGTTGATCACCAACGACGGTTAAATCCTAAGATGAAAGAAGTGGTAAGAAATGAAATACTAAAGCTTCTGGAGGCAGGTATAATTTATCCTGTTGCTGATAGTCAGTGGGTAAGTCTTGTCCATTGTGTCCCTAAGAAGGGAGGTATTACTGTTGTTCCTAATGATAAAGATGAATTGATCCCACAAAGAATTGTCACAGGTTATTGAATGGTAATTGATTTCTGCAAATTAAATAAACCTACTAGAAAGGATCATTACCCTTGACCTTTTATTGATCAAATGCTAGAAAGATTATCCAAACATACACATTTTTGCTTTCTAGATGGTTATTCTGGTTTCTCTCAAATACCTGTGTCTAAAGAGGATCAGGAAAAGACCACTTTTACTTGCCCTTTCGGTACCTTTGCTTATAGACGTATGCCTTTTTGTTTTATGTAATGCACCTGCTACCTTTCAAAGATGTATGACTGCTATATTCTCTGCCTTTTGTGAAAAGATTGTTGAAGTTTTCATGGATGATTTCTCCGTGTATGGAACTTCTTTTGATGATTGCTTAAGCAACCTTGATTGAGTTTTGCAGAGATGTGAAGAAACTAATCTTGTCTTGAATTGGGAGAAGTGCCAATTTATGGTTAATGAAGGTATCGTCTTGGGGCATAAAATTTCTGAAAGAGGTATTGAAGTTGATAAAGCTAAAGTTGATGCTATTGAAAAGATGTCGTGTCCTAAGGACATCAAAGGTATAAGAAGTTTCCTTGGTCATGCCGGTTTTTATAGGAGGTTCATTAAAGACTTCTCTAAAATTTCTAGGCCTCTGACTAATCTTTTACAAAAAGATGTTCCTTTTGTCTTTGATGATGATTGTGTAGAAGCATTTGAAATACTTAAGAAAGCCTTGATTTCTACACCTATTGTTCAGCCACCTGATTGGAATTTACCCTTTGAAATTATGTGTGATGCTAGTGATTATGCTATAGGTGCTGTTCTAGGACAAAGAGTTGACAAGAAATTAAATGTTATCCAATATGCTAGTAAAACTCTAGACAGTGCCCAGAGAAATTATGCTACTGCTGAAAAAGAATTTTTAGCAGTTGTATTTGCTTGTGATAAGTTCAGACCTTATATTGTTGATTCTAAAGTAACTGTTCACACTGATCATGCTGCTATTAAATATCTTATGGAAAAGAAAGATGCTAAACCTAGACTTATTAGATGGGTTCTCTTGCTACAAGAATGTGATTTGCATATTATTGATAGAAAGGGAGCTGAGAACCCCGTTGCAGACAACTTGTCTAGGTTAGAGAATGTTCTTGATGACCCACTACCTATTGATGATAGCTTCCCTGATGAACAATTAGCTGTCATAAATGCTTCTCGTACTGCTCCATGGTATGCTGATTATGCTAATTACATTGTTGCTAAATTTATACACCTAGTTTCACATACCAGCAAAAGAAAAAGTTTTTCTATGATTTAAGACATTACTTCTAGGATGACCCACACCTTTATAAAGAAGGAGTAGATGGTGTTATTAAACGTTGTGTACCTGAGCATGAACAGGAACAGATCCTACGCAAGTGTCACTCCAAGGCTTATGGAGGACACCACGCTGGAGATAGAACTGTACATAAGGTATTGCAATCCGGTTTTTATTGGCCTACTCTCTTCAAAGATGCCCGTAAGTTTGTCTTATCTTGTGATGAATGTCAAAGAATTGGTAATATTAGTAGACATCAAGAAATGCCTATGAACTATTCACTTGTTATTGAACCATTTGATGTTTGGGGCTTTGATTATATGGGACCGTTTCATTCCTCTAATGGGTATACACATATTTTAGTTGCTGTTGATTACGTTACTAAGTGGGTAGAAGCTATTCCAATTAGTAGTGTTGATCATAACACCTCTATTAAGATGCTTAAAGAAGTTATTTTTCCGAGGTTTGGAGTCCGTAGATACTTAATGACTGATGGTGGTTCACATTTTATTCATGGTGCTTTTCGTAAAATGCTTGCTAAGTATGATGTTAATCATAGAATTGCATCTCCATATCATCCACAGTCTAGTGGTCAAGTAGAACTGAGTAATAGAGAAATTAAATTAATTTTGCAAAAGACTGTTAATAGATCTAGAAAGAATTGGTCCAAGAAACTTGATGATGCATTATGGGCCTATAGAACTGCATATAAAAATCCTATGGGTATGTCTCCGTATAAAATGGTTTATGGAAAAGCATGTCACTTACCTCTCGAACTAGAACATAAGGCATATTGGGCCATTAAAGAGCTCAATTATGACTTTAAACTTGCTGGTGAGAAGAGACTATTTGACATTAGCTCACTTGATGAGTGGAGAACCCAGGCCTATGAGAATGCCAAACTGTTTAAAGAAAAAGTTAAAATATGGCATGACAAAAGGATACAAAAGCATGAGTTTAATGTAGGTGACTATGTTTTGTTATACAACTCCCGTTTAAGATTTTTTGCAGGAAAACTCCTCTCTAAATGGGAAGGTCCTTACGTTATTGAGGAAGTCTATCGTTCCGGTGCCATAAAAATCAACAACTTCGAAGGCACAAATCCAAAGGTGGTGAACGTTCAAAGAATCAAACATTATATCTCAGGTAATCCCATAAATGTTGAAACTAATGTTATTGAAACCGTAACCCCGGAGGAATACATAAGGGACACTTTCCAGAACGTTTCAGACTCCGAAAAGGAATAGGTATGTGGTACGGTAAGTAAACCGACTCCAAAATAGTTCTAATAGCAATTTTTCTCCGTTTTGGAATATTTAAGAAAATAGGAAAATAAGAAGTAGTCCAGGAAGGACACGAGGCATCCACGAGGGTGGAGGGTGCGCCCTACCCCCTGGGCGCGCCCCCCTGCCTCGTGGGCACCTCGTGTGCCATCCGGACTCCGTTTTCTTGCACGATACTTCTTTCGGTCGGTAAAAATTCATTATATAATCTCCCTAAGGTTTTGACCACCGTACCACGCAAGTATCCTCTGTGTTTGTTTCGAGCTGTTTCCCCCCCCCCCCCCCCCCCCCCCCCCCCCCCCCCCCCCCCCCCCCCCCCCCCCCCCCCCCCCCCCCCCCCCCCCCCCCCCCCCCCCCCCCCCCCCCCCCCCCCCCCCCCCCCCCCCCCCCCCCCCCCCCCCCCCCCCCCCCCCCCCCCCCCCCCCCCCCCCCCCCCCCCCCCCCCCCCCCCCCCCCCCCCCCCCCCCCCCCCCCCCCCCCCCCCCCCCCCCCCCCCCCCCCCCCCCCCCCCCCCCCCCCCCCCCCCCCCCCCCCCCCCCCCCCCCCCCCCCCCCCCCCCCCCCCCCCCCCCCCCCCCCCCCCCCCCCCCCCCCCCCCCCCCCCCCCCCCCCCCCCCCCCCCCCCCCCCCCCCCCCCCCCCCCCCCCCCCCCCCCCCCCCCCCCCCCCCCCCCCCCCCCCCCCCCCCCCCCCCCCCCCCCCCCCCCCCCCCCCCCCCCCCCCCCCCCCCCCCCCCCCCCCCCCCCCCCCCCCCCCCCCCCCCCCCCCCCCCCCCCCCCCCCCCCCCCCCCCCCCCCCCCCCCCCCCCCCCCCCCCCCCCCCCCCCCCCCCCCCCCCCCCCCCCCCCCCCCCCCCCCCCCCCCCCCCCCCCCCCCCCCCCCCCCCCCCCCCCCCCCCCCCCCCCCCCCCCCCCCCCCCCCCCCCCCCCCCCCCCCCCCCCCCCCCCCCCCCCCCCCCCCCCCCCCCCCCCCCCCCCCCCCCCCCCCCCCCCCCCCCCCCCCCCCCCCCCCCCCCCCCCCCCCCCCCCCCCCCCCCCCCCCCCCCCCCCCCCCCCCCCCCCCCCCCCCCCCCCCCCCCCCCCCCCCCCCCCCCCCCCCCCCCCCCCCCCCCCCCCCCCCCCCCCCCCCCCCCCCCCCCCCCCCCCCCCCCCCCCCCCCCCCCCCCCCCCCCCCCCCCCCCCCCCCCCCCCCCCCCCCCCCCCCCCCCCCCCCCCCCCCCCCCCCCCCCCCCCCCCCCCCCCCCCCCCCCCCCCCCCCCCCCCCCCCCCCCCCCCCCCCCCCCCCCCCCCCCCCCCCCCCCCCCCCCCCCCCCCCCCCCCCCCCCCCCCCCCCCCCCCCCCCCCCCCCCCCCCCCCCCCCCCCCCCCCCCCCCCCCCCCCCCCCCCCCCCCCCCCCCCCCCCCCCCCCCCCCCCCCCCCCCCCCCCCCCCCCCCCCCCCCCCCCCCCCCCCCCCCCCCCCCCCCCCCCCCCCCCCCCCCCCCCCCCCTGTTGTTGTTTTAAGAATGATCATGATGCCCTCATGTCCATATTTTATTTTATTGACACCTCTATCTCTAAACATGTGGATATATTTTTCGATATCGGCTTCCGCTTGAGGACAAGCGAGGTCTAAGCTTGGGGGAGTTGATACGTGCATTTTGCATCATGCTTTTATATCGATATTTATTGCATTATGGGCTGTTATTACACATTATGTCACAATACTTATCCCTTTTCTCTCTTATTTTACAAGGTTTATGTCGGATTTCGGGTTCCGGCAAAACCCTTAAGGTTCGAACACTGGGGTGCGCACGAAGATCTCTCCCTTCCCCTAGCTCGCTCTCTCACAACGATCTCAAAGCTCAGCACGTCGAACTCGAAGAACAGGGGACACAAGAGTTTATACTGGTTCGGGCCACCGATGTGGTGTAATACCCTACTCCAGTGTGGTGTGGTGGATTGCCTTTAGGCTGAGGATGAATGAGTACAAGGGAAGAATAGCCTCCTGAGGAGAGGTGTTCTTGAGCTCGGTGAGCTTGTGTGGTTGGTGGTGATCCGAATGATCGACAAGCCTACATCATCAACAACTCCATCATCACCACCTCCGAAGAAAGAGACATAAAAACATGGGTATGGGCACTCCCATTGGCAACTGCCAAGCTTGGGGGAGGTGCCCCGGTATCGTATCACCATCACACTTCTATCTTTACCTTTTTCTTAGTTCGATCCTTTTGGTAATATCTTGATCTAGTAGAATAAAGTTTTAGTATGATCTAGTTTTGAGTTTTGCTTTATGATCCTTCTATGTAATCGAGTCCGTGAGCTATATATAATAAAGATTAGTTTTGAGTCGGGGGCTTTGCTATCTTGCTATGATCTTGAGGGAATAAAAGAAAGAATAAAAAAGAAATAAAAAGATCATATTGATCTTATGGAGAGTAATGATTTCACATATAAAGAGTATGATGCATAAAAGTTGTTGAGAGTTGACAAACATAGTTTTGGTCATCGTTGCAATTAATAGGAAGTAATGAAGAAAGAGAGGTTTTCACATATAAATATACTATCTTGGACATCTTTTATGATTGTGAGCACTCATTAAAATATGACATGCTAAAAAGTTTATGTTGGACAAGGAAGACAACGTAATGTGTTATGTTTTCTTATATCCGAAATAAATTATATTGTCATGGATCATCCAACATGTTGAGCTTGCCTTTCCCCCTGATGCTAGCCAAATTCTTTGCACCAAGTAGAGATACTACTTGTGCTTCCAATCCTTAAACCCAGTTTTGCCATGAGAGTCCACCATATCTACCTATGGATTGAGTAAGATCCTTCAAGTAAGTTGTCATTGTTGCAGGCAATAAAAATTGCTCTCTAAATATGTATGATCTATTAGTGTGGAGAAAATAAGCTTTATACGAGCTTGTGATATGGAAGAAATAAAAGCGACGGACTGCATAATAAAGGTCCATATCACAAGTGGCAATATAAAGTGATGTTCTTTTGCATTAAGATTTTGTGCATCCAACCAAAAAAGCACATGACAACCTCTGTTTCCCTCTGCGAAGGGCCTATCTTTTATTTTTGTCTTATACCTTATACAAGAGTCATGATGATCTTCACCTTTCCCTTTTTACACTTTATCCTTTGGCAAGCACTATGTGTTGGAAAGATCCTGATATATATATCCAATTGGATGTGGGTTTTCATAAAGCATTATTGTTGACGTTACCCTTGAGGTAAAAGGTTGGGAGGCAAAACTATAAGCCCCTATCTTTCTCTGTGTCTGATTAAAACTTCATACCCATTAGTATTGCGTGAGTGTTAGCAATTGTGAAAGACTAAATGATAGTTGAGTATGTGGACTTGCTGAAAAGCTCTTATATTGACTCTTTCCGATGTTATGATAAATTGCAATTGCTTCAATGACTGAGATTATAGTTTGTTAGTTTTCAATGAAGTTTCTGATTCATACTTGACATTGTGAATAGATTGTTACTTTAGCATAGGAAATCATATGACTATATATA
>JAAAWM010010001.1:0-32366 GCA_036873465.1 Thinopyrum obtusiflorum
ATCAAAAAGGTTAGAGGCTATCATGGCAATCTGGGAGGCTTGATAAACAAGTGGTAGGTAGCGCTACATAACGATAGCATCGAGACACCTAGCATAGCAAAGATAGTAGTGAGATCCAAGGTGACGGTCATCTTGCCTGAAATCCCGCTAGGAAGAAGATCGAGTCCATGGAGTAGACGAACCAACGTAGTTGAACGGATCCTCACGATCGCAACGCAACAGGAAGTATCGAGAAGTAGCACAACCGGAAAGAAGCAAACAACATGGTAAACACACAACACGTAAACATGACATGATGCTCAACCATGTATGATGCATGACAAGGCTACATGGTGCTACTCATGGCAAGAGATGATGCGTACAAGAACACCACATCAAAGCAAGTTTAATTTAGGTTGGAAACAACTTATAACAATTCCGGAAACTCCCCATATGCAAATTTCGAAATTGGTCCAGATCTGAATAACACATTATGTTGAAGTTGTTAAACAACAAGTTAAAGTACACCATGATGATCTACGCGTCTTTCTAGTCAAGTTACATATAAAGTTCATTTAATTTGGAGCTACGGCCTAGAAGATATGAGCATCACAAGTTCAACATGGCATTGATGCAAATGCAAGCAGAACACTCCAAAACAAGGATGCAACAAGGTAATATGAAACTACATGCAAAACCAAGCAAGTTTCACATAGGCCATGATCAAAACGGAGCAATGGTTCAACACATTGAACATATAAAGGATGAGCTGGGTCCTAGGCACAACCGCAGCATCCACGTGGTCTATGAATAGCAGGTCGCGAGAAAAAAGCGAGACCTGGCAGCAAGCGGGCACAGCACGACCAGATAAATCCTAGCGCCTTTCCCCTTCCTCCTCCTTTTCCCCTCGCTCATCAGCTGCCACCGCCACCACACCCCGCACAGCTGCCGCATCCCTCCCCGCGCAGCCCTTAGATCTTTTAGTCTTTTATTTATAGTGTCCAGCCCGGCCCAATACATTTCGATTTCAGTTGGCTACTTCGATTACCACTTTCTATGATGTGATCTGGATGTAGATACTTTGACATAACATTCAAAATATAATGCATTATTTAGAAGGGGGGGGGGGGGGGGGGGGGGGGGGGGGGGGGGGGGGGGGGGGGGGGGGGGGGGGGGGGGGGGGGGGGGGGGGGGGGGGGGGGGGGGGGGGGGGGGGGGTTCTTATGAAGTCGAACTAGCTATACGTTGTACTGTGCTGTTTTCATGTAGCTATCGTACTATGATGTTATAATATATTTATGTGCCTGATATGAAATTGGCAAATAGCTGTTCGATATGAAATGTGAATTTGCTTAATACTGGAATTATTAATTGTAAACTAATAAACCTGCTAAATGTGTCATGGAACTTTGCAAATGGTTCTAGTAGTAAAAGCGCTTGTGATGGATAGCCCAATGCCACACAGTTTTCTTCATCAAATCGTGTGTGATGTAGTTGATAAAAGCAAACAGTTAACCAAGGCAGAGTGTGTGTGATAGTTACACCTTTCACACACGAGCCTACACATAAAACAGTGTGGGATGTACATACAAACGGAAACGTTTTCCCTAGATTGACATTGTGGGATGTACATAAGAACGGAAACGTATTCCTTGGATTAACTGTGTGTGATATACATACGAACGGAAACATTTTCCCTGGATTGACTATGTGGGATGTACATGAGAACGGAAACGTAATCCTTGGATTGACTATGTGTGATATACATATGAACGTAAATGTTTTTCTAGGATTCACCGTTTGGGATGTACATACGAACGGAAATGACTGGGTTTTGATGCCTCGCGCGAGCACACATGGCCCCAGCCTGTGTCCCAGGAGGGCCTATCCCCGATGATTTCTGGATCGTGTGGGAAGGACCCCCCTATCGCCCACACTCACTTGGCGACGGTTCCAAATGCCGTCGCGAAAAGGGGTTAAAAACTGTTTCTATAGCACCACGCGTACCAGTGAATGCAAAGGCTTCGCACGAGTAGGATGGATACTCGATTACAGACTCCGACTCCGAGAAGAAAAAGGTGGGCAGGTGGGAAAAAGAAAGACTATTTCAGATGGGGAAACAACATCGTTAAGAAAGAACTGAGGACTGATCTCGCAAAAGACGACGAGGGTCGAATGACTCGAAGAGAACCCCCCCCCCCCCCCCCCCCCCCCCCCCCCCCCCCCCCCCCCCCCCCCCCCCCCCCCCCCCCCCCCCCCCCCCCCCCCCCCCCCCCCCCCCCCCCCCCCCCCCCCCCCCCCCCCCCCCCCCCCCCCCCCCCCCCCCCCCCCCCCCCCCCCCCCCCCCCCCCCCCCCCCCCCCCCCCCCCCCCCCCCCCCCCCCCCCCCCCCCCCCCCCCCCCCCCCCCCCCCCCCCCCCCCCCCCCCCCCCCCCCCCCCCCCCCCCCCCCCCCCCCCCCCCCCCCCCCCCCCCCCCCCCCCCCCCCCCCCCCCCCCCCCCCCCCCCCCCCCCCCCCCCCCCCCCCCCCCCCCCCCCCCCCCCCCCCCCCCCCCCCCCCCATTACATCGTACCATTACATAATAATTGGGGATCCATAGAAAGGGCATACAAATGCCACAAGAATACATCAAACATCATACATGAGAACATCATCCGACTACGGATGAAACACAAACAGAAACTCAAACGACATCCACCCTGCTAGCCCAAACTGACGACTAGGAACCTATCCCAAGATCGACGAAGCAGAAGAAGAAGAAGAAGAACTCCAAAACAAGTAAACATCACTCTCACGTCATGATCATCGCGTTACCTATACCTGCAACTGTTGTTGTAGTAATCTGTGAGCCACAAGGACTCAGCAATCCCATTATCATGGGTATCAAGACTAGCAAATCTTAATGGGTATAGAATGGATAAGTGGTGAGGTTGCAGCAAGCGACTAAGCATTGTATGGTGGCTAACTTACGAGTACAAGAATAGGATGAGAAACTATGCAAACTGTCGTAACTAGTAATGATCAATAAGTGATCCTGAACTTCTTATGTTCAAACGAAACCCCACCGTGTTCTCTTCTCGAACTCCCTTGAAAAGAGACGGTCACGGTTACGCACGCAGTTGGTGTATTTTAATTGAGTTTAGTTCAAGTCCACTACAACCGAATATTAAAAATTCCCATCTGCCACATAACCGTGGGCATGACTATGGAAGGTTTATACCCTGCAGGGGTGTCCCAACTTAGCCCACGACAATCTCTCACGGTCAACGGAGGAAAATCCTCCTTCTGGAACAACCCGATCAAACTCGGAATCCCGGTTCACAAGACATTTCGACAATGGTAAAACAAGTCCAGCAAGACCTCCCGACGTGCCGACACCCTGATAGTAGCCGCGCGTATCTTGTCTCAGGCCATGATCAGATAGGTCAGCCTACGAGTAAAAACAGATCCTCGGGTGGCCCCGTGGTGGCCATGCAGTCTGCCCGTTTGGGACCAACACCATCAGCACTGGCCCCCCTGTATTATGCGTTGATTAAGGAACCTCGGGGACGCGACCCCCTATGCGTCAAATTTATTATCAGGTTTAGTTATTAAGTTGAGCAAATGGTAAAACCAATGTTGTGTCTTGTTGGAGGAGTTTTATTCAAAGCGAACTGTCAAGGGGGCCCCATAAACCCCAACCATGTTAGAAACGCAAAATCAAGGAATATAAAACCGGTATGATGGAAACTAGGGCGGCATGAGTGTACCAAAACACCAGGCAAAAGGCCCAACATTCCACCCATTACCAAGTATATATGTGCATTAATCAAATAAGAGATATTGTGATCTCCCAAGATATCCATGTCCTAAACATGGAACAACCTGCAACTGCACCTGCAACTAGCAATGCTATAAGAGGGGCTAAGCAAAGTGGTAACCTAGCCAAACAACGGTTTGCTGGGATGGTGAAAAAGGTTAGAGGCTATCATGGCAATTTGGGAGGCTTGATAAACAAGTGGTAGGTAGCGCGACATAACGATAGCATCGAGACAACTAGCATAGCAAAGACAGTAGTGCGATCCAAGGTGACGGTCATCTTGCCTGAAATCCCGCTAGGAATAAGATCGAGTCCATTGAGTAGACGAACCAACGTAGTCGAACGGATCCTCACGATCGCAACGCAATAGGAACTATCGAGAAGTAGCACAACTGGAAAGAAGCAAACAACATGGTAAACACACAACACATAAACATGACATGATGCTCTACCAAGTATGATGCATGACAAGGCTACATGGTGCTACTGATGGCAAGATATGATGCATACAAGAACACCACATCAAAGCAAGTTTAAATGAGGCCAGAAACAACTTATAACAATTCCGGAAACTCCCCATATGCAAATTTTGAAATTGGTCTAGATCTGAATAACACATTATGTTGAATTTGTTAAATAGCAAGTTAAAGTACACCATGATGATCTACGCATCTTTCTAGTCAAGTTACATATGAAGTTCATTTAATTCGGAGCTACGGCCTAGAAGATATGAGCATCACAAGTTCAACATGGCATTGATGCAAATGCAGGCAAAACACTCCAAAACAAGGATGCAACAAGGTAATATGAAACTACAAGCAAAACCAAGCAAGTTTCACATAGGACATGATCAAAACGGAGCAACGGTTCAACACATACACTCAATACAAGATATGACAACAATCTGCCTAAACAGCAACTAGGCACTTTGCAACTATCAAAACAACATGCTACAGGAACCATATGAGCACAAACTTGATATGCACTTCAAGTACAGATTACATATTTCAGATAACATCAAGGTTCAGGTTCATATCTATCAAGATTAAACCAAAATGATCAATGCAACAAGCCACTTTATAACACAGATTATGACTGTGAAAAATAGGGCATACATGTGAGCAGGAATAACATGTTGACATGTATGAGGCATGAAACAAGCATGCTACAGTGCAAGATCAGGGTAAACAAAAGCATGGCATTAAAGTACAGGTTAAACATGGAAAAACATGATTACTAAGCATCTCCATATAACCTCTAGATCAATGGCACTGATCAAGACAATAAGCAAGTCATTACAGATTCTCAGACGACGAGTAGGCATGTTTACAAGCTTGTGACACTCACCACAAAACATTTCATGGCATTTTAATGAAACCAACAGAAATAAGGAATATTTTTGCAGCTACTCATGTCAAGAACATGGTCATAGGATGCGTAAAACACTAGCTATTCACATGGCAAATATGAACTTACTGATAACAGGCTGACAGAAACATTATTTAGCAAATTTAGAGCATGGTAACAACAATCTACAGTAGGCCATAATTGCCAACAAGGGCATGGATGGATAGAGCATAAAATGACATTCAAAACATGATTAGTGAACCTCTCCAGATTATGCATAGAATGGATGGTAGCATCAAGCAAACATGGCATCACAATATAACAGTCTCAGAGTTAGCAGAACAGTAACAACAAGTACCCTACTTTGCAAGCTTGTGCTAGTAACCACAGGGAATATCATGGCATGAGATAAATACCACAAGCAAGAGGACTTAAAAATTCACCAAACTCATGTTGACAAGATGCCCATATGATGCATGCATTAAATCACACAAAAATGACAAAAGAGCAAGTTATATATGTTTTCAGCACTTAACAGCACATAGCACTTTTGCAAGGAAGATCAAGACATGTAGGTGCATCCTAACATGAATGCAACAGGAACCATCATCAAGAGCACACTGAGCAGATCAATTCCATATGAAGATCATACTTATGACCATTCAAACATGCACATACGAAGTAGGATTCCAGGGACTTGGTGAAAAACAACCTTAGGCGAAAATGGACGGGGTGGTACAGCGGGGCCGTTTGGTTCGCGGGTCGAGCAGATCTGGGACAGGGCCATCCAGGCGCAGGGCAGGCCGTGGTCGGCGACCTCCGGGGAGGCCGGCGTGATGGGGAGGCGCGCAGGGAGGCTGGGGAGGCAGGGCGAGGCGTATATGGCCGTCCCCTGCCCGGATCGGGCCGGAGTGGCCCACAGTGGCGACGGGAGCGACGGGGTCGGGGCCGTCGGAGCTCGCCGGAGTTCCAGGCGGCGGCGGTGCTATGGGGCGTTGGCAGCAATGAGCAGGGGCCGAGGCGGCGGCGCCCGCAGGCGGCGGGGGCGCAGAGGGGCGCGGGGCGAAGCGGCAGAGCAGGGAGGCGGGAGCAGGCAGGCGACGGCGCAAGGTCGAGCGACGGCGGGGCGAAGGAGCGGGAGTGAGGGCGACTGCACTCGAGTGCGGGGCTCGGGTGGCTCGGGCCCGGGGCGGGCTCCCCGTGGGCCTGTAGGGCCGCGGCGATGGGAGGCGGCGCGGGGACAGGTGGTGCGGCGTGATAGGTCATGGGAGGCTGAGGGGGCGATGTGGTGCCTTGCAGTTGGCTGAAGGGCGGGCTGGCAGTGGCGCAGACGGCTGGACAAGTGGTGGAGGTGGGTTTGTAGGCGTGTAATTTGAGGTGGAGAGAGGCTAGAGGTAGGTGGATGGCTTGGCTGCCCAAAATGTACAAGGGGGTGTTCATATATAGTAGATTTGCTAGGGATCGGCGGGTTTTGGGGGCTTTCGGAGCCCTCCGGTTGCGACCCGACGGCTCCGGTCGGAGGGTGAGGTTAGGTGGGCTTAGATGGGCTGTGTAGAGGGG
This sequence comes from Thinopyrum obtusiflorum, assembly GCA_036873465.1. NCBI lineage: Eukaryota > Viridiplantae > Streptophyta > Magnoliopsida > Poales > Poaceae > Thinopyrum > Thinopyrum obtusiflorum. The sequence continues at coordinate 6,685 of JAAAWM010010001.1, forward strand.
GTTGGGCTGAGAGGAGAGGGGAGAAATGCAGCCCGGCATGGTTTTCGGAGACCGAAAACGTCCGACGAATAGACTGGCAATGGTGCCGCTACAGATGACGGTTGGGCTGCCAAACGGACTCCGAATGCGATGATATTTGGCAGGCGGTCTGCCTACAACACAACAACATCGCACGTCAGCTTTCATCCCATTCCGAGAACATTTTTCTCCCGCTCACGAAACAAGATCTGCGAGGTGCGACGGGTGCGTGCGAGAGTGTCAGATACTGAAACGGGAAATGGAGAAAAAGACGAACATGACCGGATGCAAGTTTTGAAAAATATGCAGATGAAATGCACATGATGACATGGCAAAATGCAACATGCAAGCGAATGACATGGCAACAATGACGAATAACTGGAAGACACATGGCGCATCGGTCTCGGGGCATTAAACCGGCGAGGAGGTGGTGCTGCAAGCAAGGAGTGAAGGTTTCAACTTGGGAAGGAAGGCGGAAACAGGGGAAATATGGCTTTTGGTAAGGGGAAGGGGGCGGGGAGGTAGTTATTTCTGCGGAAGCTGGAAATTTTGAATCGTTTCAGTGAAAAAATTGGTGCGCAAAGTGTCATCACACACGGTCCCTTATTCTGAACTGTGTACGATATGTGAACATCACAAACGATTCAGATAGCTTAACCCGTGTGTGATGAGTTTGAACGTCAAAAATTTTGGTTCAAATTTCCCTGGTTACAATGGTCATCCACGTCATTGCATAATTTGGGTACACAAAGGAGACTACAGCACACCCCCACTTCTTAATCGAGCAAGCTCAACAATTAAACAGAGCTAGCTGACCTAAACATTACTCTACCAAATTAAAAACCGATGCTCTACGGCTGGTGCTCGTCGATCTCCACCGCCTCCTCAATGTCCAGCTCGCGCCCGATGGTCTCCTGGGGAAGGGGCTCCATTGCATCCATCGCACCATACTCGGCAAGCATCTCGCCATCCGCCTCCGCAATCTCTTTGGAAAAGGCCGCCACGAGCTGGGCTTGGGCGGCCGTGATCTGGGCTTGGACAGGCTCCGTCGTGGCAAGGTATGCGCCTATGGAACGGACGGCTTCTTGAACGCTCTTAGCGATTGCCAACACTTCGGCCGTGGGTTGCTGACCGTTGTCGGGGAAGCTTCATTCAATTTGTGCGGTGACCACCACGAGCTGGGCGTGGGCTGCCTCAACATGGTCGTGTGTGGCCTCCATAAGGGCTAAGGCTGCCGCCGCGAAACGGACATCTGTTGTGCTGCTCTCGCTAGTTGATATCCCCGAGGCAGATGTTGCTGCTGCCACCTGAGAAGCAACAGCGGCCGTTTGGGCTATCTTGGCCGCCCGGTCCCAGATTGCGGCCGCGCTCATGCACCTTGTTAGCACGCGCATGGTGGCTGCGGCCGCACTCTCGCCGGAGTGGGCCACTGAAGTTGCCCTCATGACGCGGGTCCATGTCCCCATCTTTCACCGGCGATGATTGAACAGTGAAATGATATTTGGGGAGCGAGCTAGTGTGCTTGACACGCCGGCTGTGGACTGTAGCCGACGCACCTTCTCACGTAAGCCATAGGCGTACTATACACCGACGGTGCTCCAGGATATTTTGTACTGCATCCCACACGGTTGGTGATAATAAAGTGTGTGGGATCTACTTGATCTTTCATCTTGATTTGAATTACATAATGGGGTCATAGCGGCAATGGACGATGTTTGAATTGCTAGAACTTTTATTTGCAGTGAACATGCAACTATATGTGTGTCGTAAAAAAATTGGAATTATTCAGGGTTTGTTTGGACATTTTATACAATAAATTGGTTTTCTAGCCATTTCAGGTGCACAATTCAAAATTAAACTACATGCACATGCTCCGGTGCACCAACATGGGTTGTAAAATCATATATGTGTCCATGGGTTTATGCTTATGTCCCATGCAAGAAATGGGGATGAATTTCGAACACCACGACACCGGGGCTCTCCGGCAAACGTTGAGGTACTTCCTTTGGTAATTCTAGTAAATCCAAAACCCGTCTGAAATTCATGAACCTTGGCATGCTATCATGGAATGGCATCGACATGCTGGGGTAAAAAATATTGTCCCATTTGGGGTAGGTTATGATATAAGCTTCTCACAAGCCAGAGCTTCTCAGAAGAAGCCTCAGGGTTCTATTAGGGAAACGTGTCACTCTTTGTGGACAAAACGATACTCGTCGCCTCTTCTTCCTTTCAATTTTTTCCTGGTGTCAACAAAGAACAACAGGAGTGTCGTGTTAAATTTTGGATTTTTTCCGGGATCGTTTGGATTTTTTTTTACGTTAACTGAGTTTTCTAGGCATTTATGTGCATAATTCAAAATTGAACAACATGCACATGTTCCATTCCATAAAAACGGGTTGCAAAATCAAATGTATGTCCTTGGTTGCAAGCTTAGGTCATATGCAAGAAATTAGAATGAATGTCAAACACCTTGACACTGTCGCTCGGCCGCTAACATTGAGATACATGGTTCTAAAATTCTGTAAATCGAAAACTCATCTGAAATTCATGAAACTTGACATGATATCATGGAACGGCATCGACATGCCATCATAAAAATATTGTCCCATTTGGGGCAGGTTTGGGTATAAGCTTCTCGCAAACCAGAGCTTCTCTCACAGCAAGCCTGATGGTTTCGGTAGGGAACGTGCCACCCTGGGGGACGAAACTATATCTGCTGCCTCTTCTTACTTTCAAAATTTTTCTCATGTCAACATAGAACAACACGTGTGTTGTGACAATTTTTGGGATTTTTCGGGGTTCGCTTGGACATTTTTGTACATTAACTGAATTTTGTATGCATTCATGTGCATAATTCAAATTTTAACTACATGCACATGCTCCAGTGCATATAAATTGGTTCAAAATTGGAATGTGTGTCCTTGGTTACATGCTTATGTCCCATGCAAGAAATGAGAATGAATGGCAAACACCTTGCCACCGTCGCTCGGCCGCTAACATTGAGATGCATGGTTTTTAAATTCTAGTAAATCGAAAACGCTCTAAAATTTATGAAACTTGACATACTAGCATGGAATGGCATCAACATGTAGTGGTAAAAATATTGTCCCATTTGGGGCAGGTTGGGGTATATAAGCTTCTCACAAACCAGAGCTTCTGACAACAAGCCTCATGGTTACGGTAGGGAACGTTTCACCTTTCTGGACGAAACGATATCCGTTGCCTCTTCTTGATTTCAATTTTCTTTCAGTGTCAACATAGAATAACATGAGTGTTGTTTTAATTTTAGGAATTTTTCAGGGCTCGTTTGGACATTTTTATACATTAACAGAGTTTTCTATGCATTTATGTGCATAATTCAAATTTGAACTACAGGCACATGCTCTAATGATATAAATTGGTTGAAAATTCAAATCTGTGTCCTTGGTTGCATGCTTAGGTCCCATGCAAGAAATGGGAATGAATGTCAAACACCCTGCGACCATCACTCGGCCCAAAACTCGTCTGAAATTCATGAAACTTGGCATGCTATCATGGAGCGGCATCAACATGCCATGGTAAAAATTTTGTCCCATTTGGGTCATGTTTGGGTATAACCTTCTCACAAACCAGAGCTTCTCACAACAAGCCTGATGGTTTCGGTAGGGAACGTTCCACCTTTGGGGACGAAATGATATCCATTGCCTCTTATTGCTTTCAAAAAAATTCTAGTGTCAACATAGAACAACAGGAGTGTTGTGTTAAATTTTGGAATTTTTCGGGGTTCGTTTGGACATTTTATACATTAATAGGATTTTCTAGGCATTTTATGTGAATAATTCAAATTTGAACTACATGTACATGCTCCAGTGCATATAAATTGGTTGAAAAATCAAAATTGTGTCCTTGGGTGCATGCTTAGGTCCCATGCAAGAAATGTGAATGAATTTCAAATACCAGGGCACTGTTGATTGCTGGCAAAACATTGAGATACTTTGTTTTTAAATTGTAGTAAATTCAAAACTCGTGTGAAATTCACGAAACTTTGCATGCTATCATGGAATGATATTTTTCGTGTCCACTTTGAGAGAAGGTGCATTCGAATAACAGCCAACAAAGGCATTTTGAAAAATAGCTGCCACTTTAATATCTCAAACATTGGTATAATTCAAATCATGTGCGTTGTGTTAGCCATTCACGTGATGCCACATGTCTTGGTTTTAATGGCTATAGGAGGTGTCGTGCGGACAACTGCTTGACTGAACGGGAGGCGTGAGAGCGCGGTCCAGTGCACAGGCTGACCGAGAGGCGTGCAAGCAGTCTTCCAATGCGCATGCTCACCGGGAAGCGTGCAAGCTATACGCTGCGCAGTCTCACTTGGAAGCAAGCCCTTTGACTTCCATGGCTGCCCGCCTTCCTGTCCATTAATGGCGCCCGATCCGTTGTTTAATACGGGTGGCCTTACTATTCGCCTCCCATTCCCCTCCCTCCCGCAGACTTCCACCAACTCCATGCCGCAGAAGGATCATCGGACCAAAACAAGGTTTGAACTCTGGGGCGTGTGTGAAGATCGAATCCAGCTTCAACCTCAAGCTCATCAGCTCATGGCTTGGCCTCATTGAGTTCGCATCAGTGGCGAAGGGAATGAACACAGAGGTTTTGCCAGGTTTGGGCCACCTTGCGGTGTAAAAGCGTACTCCTGCTTTGTGGTGGATTGCCTCTCGAGGAGGATGAGGATGAATAGGTACAGTGGATGAGCTGCCTCACGAGGGCTCTAGGAGTGAGAATAGAATTGACCGGGACCCCCCTGTATAGTGGAGACTAGCCTATATTTATAGTGGCCTTGGTTCTCTTCCCTCATAGCTTAGGAGGGAAGGGATTCCAAAATGCCCAATTTGAAGGGGGACAAGAAGTACATCTTATCCTGACGAAAGGTGGTCTTCGCCTGCAAAGCTTCTGGTTGTGACGCAGATGTGGGCTTGGCGATAACATCCACCCTGCCGAGCCCATGGTCTTGGTCTTGTTGCACCGGAATGGAAACCTTTGGGGGGTACCTTGGGAACCCGAGTACATCCTTGCCTCCTTAGCACCAAAGAGGAAATTGTCCTCCTCTACGCCCGCTGGCACCCGCCTGGCCTTGGTCATCATGGCCTACATCATCGAGAGCCTCGTGAGGCTGGGTACCTGCATAGAAATATCCGCTCCTCGGGAGGCAGGCTCAGGGAGGTGCTCCTCGGGAGGTCTTGGCATCGTTCGTGTCAGGACCCCGATCCTAAGTCACACCGATCTAGCATGTAACACATCATATCACTTTGCGGCCTCACACACGGTATTCCCACGGGTGCCACCTTACCAGGCCCGGGACCGTTTGCGCGTTTTGGCTCACGTATATGATAGTGTCGCTAGCATCCATATGACAAAGAAGCCGGGCCGACATGACTAGTCGTAAACCCAAAGTGGCACTAACTTACAGGGACAGGTATACATGACCCAGCAATGAATGTGTCGGTCATCAGCGTGTGAATCTGGGCTATAGCACCTGGGCTAACAGGACTCCGGAGAATCCGGGCTGTAGCAGGCTAACAGGACTCCGATAGACACCGCGTGACATTTCCCTGAAGGGACAGACACAGGAACGAAGAAGGACACATGCCGGCCAGCCTAAGTGTTCTGGAGCAGTAGCAAGCTACCATGGCTCAGTGGAAGCACTAGGAGACATTTCCCGGTAAGAGAGGCTACCAAGGATAAACAACTAGGTTGTCGGATCCCACACTTACTAAGCATTTCAAATCATACACACAATATGCTCGATATGTGCAAATACACCATGGCATCACAACAAAACTCTACAACTCAAAGTATTTATTCATTAGGCTCCTAAGAGCCAGATATTACAAACATGGGTCTGATGACCCAACATTCAAGTCATACATGCAACAAGCACATGCGGAAGCTTAACTTGTCTGAGTACAGACAACTACAAATGAAAAGGCTGAGAAGCCTAACTATCTACAAGACCCTGCCGAGGGCACAAGATCGTAGCTGAGGTAACAAGCTAAACGTCAAAGTCCACGCGGAACTACTAGTGAGACTGAAGTCTCTCTGCAAAACATAAATTAAGCAAACGTGAGTACAAATGTACCCAGCAAGACTTACATCAGAACTAGCTACACATGCATCAGTATCAACAAAGGGCTGGTGGAGTTTGACTACAGCAAGCCAGCTTTGACTCGGTGGCTATCCTGAACTACGACTGCAAGTAACTCTTTTGAGGTGGCGCACACGAGTCCACATATTCACCAATCAATACACCACTATGGATCCACTCCCATCTCCCTACGAGAACGCCATCCATAGCACTCACGCTTATCTTGTGCATTTTAGAGTATCCACTTTCACTTGTCTATGAACTGTACAGGCAACCCAATAGTCCTTTACCGTGGACATGGCTATTCGAATAGATGATGTTAACCCTGCAGGGGTGTACTTCTTCACACATGCTCTTGCCACTTACCGCCATGTACACGTCATGTATCTCAGCAACCTTCAAGCGGAAGCCTGGCGAGGGTGTCAGCCACAACCTGACTAACCACATAAGTCCCTAGTCCAGGTTTATCGCCAATTCAGGTTCCATCCGCAGGGAGTCCGGCCGAGGTTTCCACATACGACCCCGAACGATGTGTGCAGGGTTCCCGAGGCACCAAACGGGCGTCTCGGTTCACCGTGCCATGTGCCTACCGCATCACAGCCCACCCCTCGGGTCAGCACTGCGCACGGCCTCCAGCATACTACAACCACCAGAAACTACTTGCAACTCCCGAACAGAGGACAGGGGCGATTAATAAGTCGAGAGGGTCCATTGGTTTTGGGCCCAATGCGTGGTAGTAGCTGTTCATGGATCACAAACATAGAACTCAGTTCCTGAGGACTGTTTCAATGAGACAACCCACCATGTACTCCTACATGGCCTCTCACCGCTACCTTTACCAAAACATGTTCACACACTTAGCTCACACACAGTAGGACATGTTCATCACCATTCCAATTCATCCCCGATGAATCAGACCTGACTCAACTCTAAGCAGCAGTAGGCATGACAAATAAGCATGAATGAGTAGGCACATCAGGGCTTAAACAACTCCTACTCATGCTAGTGGGTTTCATCTATTTACTATGGCAATGACAGGTCATGCAGAGGAAAAGGGGTTCAACTACCGCAGCATGTAACAGATGAATCATTGTTGTCCTAATGTAATAAAAGAGAGCAGGAGCGAGAGAGTGGGATTGTATCGGAATGAACAAGGGGGTTTTGCTTGCCTGGCACTTCTGAAGATAGTATAGTTCTTCATCGGTGTCATCGATCTCACCATCGGAACACGTCTATCGAGAGGGAACAACCACCAACAACAGAGAAGGAACACAATCAATGCAATGCACAATATGATGCATGATCATGTTATGTCAATATGCTGTGATTTGAGCTAATGCAACTAGCAACAGGTTAAATGAAGTTGGTTTGAACCAAAGGTTCAAATTCAAACTCCATATGTGATTATTTAAATGCCAAACTTATGATTTGCCCTATTCAGCAACTATAAGTAGTTCCAACATGCATGAAAATGGTACAAATGGAAAGATTGGATTTTTTTGATCATTTTTCATATATAATTCTTTTCATTCTGAGTTGTAGATTATTTTATATGATTTTTAGAAGTTTAGGTTATTTTCTAAATTAAATAAATCATTTTTGATTAATTAAATAACCAAAAAATATTTATGACGTCAACACTGTGTCATCCCCGTGTCACCAGGTCAACTGACCCGTCCAGGTCAAACCTCTCCCGTGGGGCCCATGTGTCAGTGTCAACACTAAGTAAAAGGGATAATTAGCATTAAGTTAATCCTAACTAAACTGTCAGTGGGGCCCGGGGCCACTAGTTAGTGAGTCAATGGGTTAATTAAGGTTAATTATAAACTTAACCCAAAGTTAGTAGGGCTGGGGCCCACATGTCAATGACCCAGGGGGGTCAAACCCTGGTCAGCTCGGGTCAAACCGGCGAGGCCAGACATGGCGGCGAGGCTCGGAAATCTTCCTCCGGTGACCAAAACAACAGCGGAGCCCATCTACGAGTAGCTGGAGCTCGCGCATGTCAAGTGGTGCTCTAAGCAGCAGCTCTGGTGGCCTAGGTCGACGGCGGCAGTGACTTGCACGGCGGCCGGAGCTACAGAAACGGCGGGTTCGGCGCTACGGAGCTCGGGAGGGGAAACGGTTAGTGGCTACGGGCTCGTGGAGGGACGCTGAGCACGTTGATGTGCTCGCCCGTGAGCTACAGCGTCTGAGATGATGGCGGCGACATGGTTGTGTGGTGGTGAGCTTCGGGCACGGCGGTGCTAGCGCTAGAGGATATGCGGGGTGACGGTAATAGGTGCAAAACGAAGAGGGGCTCACCCCACTTCGTTTGGAGGCGTCAGAGAGCTCGGGGGAGGCCGGACGGCGACGTGGCATTGCCGGCGATCTCGGGCGCTGGAGGTTGAAGATGACGGTGATGTCCGGATTGTAGGGGCTCCCACAGTGCGTTGCTCAGCGAGGAGGAAGAGGTGGTCGAGGCGGAGCTCGTGGGCAGCTCCAGGGGACGAGGGAGAGGCAATAGCCATGGGTACGGTGAGCGACAGCGACGGTGGCGCTCGGGTGGTTGCGCGCGAGAGAGACAGAGTAGGGGAGAGGAGCATGGGGGAAAGTGCGGGGCGGTCGGCGAGGTTACGTGGTGTCTCCAGCCAGCCTCCAGCGTCGGCGGAAGCAAGAGTTGGCTCGGGCGCATGCTAGTGCACGGTGGCCACGCGCCTCTCATCCTCCTGGCGGGAGGAGGGGGGTGACTGGCGGATGGGCCGGTGGGCCGGCCAGGTAAGTTGGCCCAGGTACTAATCTCTCTCTCTCTCTCTCTCATTTCTGTTCCTGTTTACTATTTCTGTAATTGTTTTTGATTTAGTTTTGGCACTAAACCATTTTGTAAACTTTTGAAACTTCTTATGGGCACTAACTGAATTATTTCAGAGACCCTCAGCAAGTTTCAAAATATTTGGAGCTATAAAAATATTGATAGAATTTTAAAGCTCCAATTCGAATACATATTGGATTAATTCAAAGCCCATTTATGTCTTGGAAAAATGTACACCATTTTTGGGTTAGGTTTTCACCTTGTTCCATAAATTATGAACATTTTTGAAGGGCATTTTGGGTTCATTGAAAAAGATTTTACTTGAGCCTATTTGATTTAACTTGATGCTAGAGTTTGGTCATTCCCCATTTCAAGTTTAATTGAAAATGAAAATGATGCATGGATGCAATGCCACTAATTACAAGAAGAATTCTAGGGCTGTGACAACTCACCCCCGCTAAACAATAATCTTGTCCTGAAATTCAAGACGTGAGGTAAGAAGACAGAGGGGTCACAATACTACCACGATCTTCATGATCCAATTGCCCTTCTCAAATATGTTGATTATTGCATGATCTTTAACGTCTTTGCCTTCGAGATCTTCATCCAACATGATGACAACAAGAAGAAACTCCACAAGAACCGATCTTCTTGAAGATCGAGCAACTCACGATCAACTCATGGAATGAGATGTAAGAACGCCTCTTGAGTTGAGACTCAAAACACACATCAGAGGGATGAAAAAAAAGATGACGAAGATTCAGTTTGGTAGGCAACAATTCCAGGCTTGAGTAAGATGGTGCATGGTTTCAAAGTAGCAAGGAGATAATTGCCATGATTCCATAACATGACACCTTAGGGGAGGTGTCTCGTAAAATTATTCCCTTAAGTGGCAAAAGAATTACTTTTGATGCATTGATCATTGGAACTCTTCATTCCAGCCTAAGGCAATTCACAAATGATCGTTTGAAGGAATTCGAAAGAATGGCATACTCAGTTTGAAAGGGAAACTAGAGTTATAAGACAACTCAGCAAACGGAAGGCACATTCCAATTGATACCGAGGATATAACCTAGTGTCTGAGTGTGCTCTCAAGAACTTGAGCATTTCCATATTCATCAGGGTTTTTCCAACATCTACGCCAAGATCTTGGCAATACTTCATACTACCATGATGAATAGTGATGGAAGACGCGGATGCAAAGGAAGACAAACACTTTCTCAGATTTTACCTTAGCAATGCCAAGGAAACGGAATCTGGATGATCGACCGAGAGACATTTAGCACTCCGCTTCTAATGTTCTCCTTGATGTGCTAGCGTAACCCATTTATGGATATAGTTTGGTATCTAGAACATCAAGTAAAAGGTCAGACTTTGGAAGCACAAGAATCGATAAGGAACAACTACTGGAGTAAATCCTACAAAATCCTTATTGGAAGGTGGCCAACTTCCTCAATGAAGATACTACAATAATAGGTCTTCCGGTTGGGTGTGTTGGCCACGACATCCACTTTAACGGTTACAGAGAGACCAATATTATAGTTCTTGGAGTACGTTCCAACCATCATATCTGCCTGAGATTCAGATCTGGTTGGTGTCAGGACATTCCAGACTCATCAAGTCTAGAAAAAAAAATGAAATTTTGCAATACAAATCGACGAGATGGCGTTGCGAGATTCTCGGGGAGTGAACTATGATAGTAAGCTCCAAAACATGAGATGGTTCTGCTACACACATGTGAGCACGCTGTCCCAGACAAGCATGACCACATAGTAATCTTACAACAAAACACTGCCGAGTTCAGGTGAGGAACCATCATTAATGATATCGAAGTCTCCGCACGGAAGTCTACAGGATTAACATTTTAGAACAGACTCCTTTATCTTGAACAATCAATCAGTGGCTTGGTGTGCTAGGAGTTACATATGGAATGGAGATGATTAGTCTAACAGACCATAGAATACTTCGCACATGCATGACTGACTTGGGATGATTCCAGAGGAAGCAACATTGACTTTCCCGAATTCACGGCGGCAACTTGCATCAAATGCACATGTATTAGAGGAAGCCACTTCTTCATCTGAACATATGCTTCATGAACGGGACATGATGATAATGCTTATAAAAGTTTCCAACACTAGCTGGATGTTCAACACGAATCATGGAGGAGATGAAAATGTTGCTGATGGGCTCCACAACAATTCATCCAGGTTTCCATATAACTGGAATTCCACAATTATGTGAACAAGATGATAGCATTGGTCAGACCCAAAGGATATAATGGTGTATGCTCGAGGAAACAACCACGAGTAAGACAACATTACGAATATCGTTGGTTCTGATTTGATTTGACGATAGCCCATACTCAAATCAAAGATTGATAAGGTGATAGGTCCATTAACTGATCACGAGGGTCAATTGATGAAAAGACCATCTTCCTTCAACACACATACAAGATATCCCTTAGTGATGAGCTAGGTCGGACAAGCTTTTATCTTCCAACTCTCCAAGTTGTTGTTTAGCTTAACCAACGAGCTCAGGGGTATGCAACACAGATTCTTGGAGAAGGGTTGGTTACAAGAAACCAACTTGATCACGAGCTCAACATAACAGTCAGGGGACAACCTGGTGATACTTCCGAGAAGATATTCGGAACATCATGAACCACCAATATATTATTAAGCTCGAGAACAATCTTGCTTTTCAGGGCAAAATGATGTGATCAAATAAGCAAGGGGTTGACACAATCCTAACTCATTGGTCGAAGAATGCACCAGGAAAATGGTCTAGGTAGCACAATCTATCTTAGAATGATGATTCTATAACCAACACGCTAAGAATGAGGTTATTGCCCATTAACTACCAAGCAACATAGTTGCTAGGAGTATTGATTTCACACATCACAATTCACTTGTCTGCATTCCGGTTACAATAACATGGGAACCAAGGAATGAACAATAATGGCAAGAAGTATCACCGCGTCAAGAATTCGTAAGAGTTGGTGCATTTCTCATGATATTCCTGACATAAACTGGGTAATACTTCAGGGTAGAACAAAATCAAAAGCTGGGTTGGCATTTTGATTTGTGGATTACAACTGCTTTGACCCAATCCTGGAAATGGATAAGGTACTAGAGTTTGTTTCTCCTAGTTATTCCGAGATGGAATGACTTGACGGAACACAAGAGTAAAGGGCATCGATGAATACGAATGCACGACTACTCCTGACTATCGGTTGGTAGACGAAGGTCGGAAACAACTAAAGGGGGACAACTGAAAGGGACATATGATTTTCCGAGTTGTAGTTGCATAGATTGGTATGTCGAACAAGTTCAACATGTTTCTTCCGATAACCCATGCAGAAAGGTAGAACAGGCAGAGTCACAACATAGAATCAAGAACTCATCAAGAACACTCTGGTTGTGATCTTTCGGTTCAACGAGGAACTTTTGCCATAAGAAGTTCATGGTATTTGGAAGAAGGAAATACCACGGACCTCGAGGACTATCGCAAAGGTTACTAATATCCTAAAGGAACTAGCAAACATTATCAACATGAAGTAAGTAGGGTGAATCTCGGGTTCAGAAACCCAGGAGTAGAATGCCTACTAACTAAATGGCATCACGGGATGCTTTCGAGAATGGTGGCCAGAATCATCACACTGGGAACACAAAACATAGCTAGATTACTAGGTGGTTCTCTAAGATACCTAGAGTCATAATAATAGCTCCAACATATATGTCGAGGCAATGGAGTACCTCAACTTAGCAATTAGTGTGGTTAATCTGGCCCAAAAGGACATCAGTAACAGAGGGAAAAGATTTTGCAAATGCATCAGATTGTTTAGAAACCTGGGATGACTCGGACAGCATAACGGCTGTAAATGCTCAAAAGATTTGAGACATACTGCAAAATGGTGGCATAACCACTCAACATCACAAAATCAAGGTTCTGAGACCAACTGTTATCACACGGAGGTAGTAGAAACTGAACAGAGACTTGAATCCATCAATCCTATAAGTCTACGGAGTAGTAACACGTGAACCTGATAGAAAGATGAGAAGCCTAGTTTCTTAATCCCCGTAGAAAAGAAGAGGTTGACTCAGATCAGAAGGGCCTAAGGTAAAGGAGTAAAAAGAGCCTTACGTTCCCTTCCACAATCAATTCCCTTATATAACTAAAGCATTTCTAGACTCAACTTCGACCAGTTTGGCTTGGTAATCCTACAGGCCGTTAGGCTTTGATACCAAAGCTGTTAGGACCCCGATCCTAAGTCACACCGATCTAGCATGTAACACACCATATCACTTTGCGGCCTTACACACGGTATTCCCACGGGTGCCACCTTACCGGGCCCGGGACCATTTGCGCCTTTTGGCTAGTGTTGCTAGCATCCATATGACAAAGAACCCGGGCCGACATGACTAGTCGTAAACCCAAAGTGGCACTAACTTACAGGGACAGGCATACATGACCCAGCAAAGAACGTGTCGGTCATCAGCAAGTGAATCCGGGCTATAGCAGCTGGGCTAACAGGACTCCGGAGAATCCGGGCTGTAGCAGGCTAACAGGACTCCGATAGACACCGTGTGACATTTCCCTGAAGGGACAGACACAGGAACAAAGAAGGACACATGCCGGCCAGCCTAAGTGTTCCGGAGCAGTAGCAAGCTACCATGGCTCAGTGGAAGCACTAGGAGACATTTCCCGGTAAGAGAGGCTACCAAGAATAAACAACTAGGTTGTCAGATCCCACACATACCAAGCATTTCAAATCATACACACAATATGCTCGATATGTGCAAATACAGCATGGCATCACAACAAAACTCTACAACTCAAAGTATTTATTCATTAGGCTCCGAAGAGCCAGATATTACAAACATGGGTCTGATGACCCAGCATTCAAGTCATACAAGCAACAAGCACATGCAGAAGCTTAACTTGTCTGAGTACAGACAACTACAAATGGAAAGGCTGAGAAGCCTAACTATCTACAAGACCCTGCCGATGGCACATGATCGTAGCTGAGGTAACAAGCTAAACGTCGAAGTCCACGCGAAACTACTAGTGAGACTGAAGTCCCTCTGCAAAACATAAATTAAGCAAATGTGAGTACAAATGTACCCAGCAAGACTTACATCAGAACTAGCTACATATGCATCAGTATCAACAAAGGGGTGGTGGAGTTTGACTACAGCAAGCCAGCTTTGACTCGGTGGCTATCCTGAACTACGACTGCAAGTAACTCTTTTGAGGTGGCACACACGAGTCCACATATTCACCAATCAATACACCACTATGGATCCGCTCCCGTCTCCCTACGAGAACGCCATCCATAGCACTCATGCTTATCTTGCGCATTTTAGAGTATCCACTTTCACTTGTCTATGAACTATACAGGCAAACCAGAAGTCCTTTACCGCGGACGTGGCTATTCGAATAGATGATGTTAACCCTGGAGGGGTGTACTTCTTCACACACGCTCTCGCCACTTACCACCATGTACACGTCAAGTATCTCAGCAACCTTCAAGCGGAAGCCTGGCGAGGGTGTCGGCCACGACCTGACTAACCACATCAGTCCCTAGTCCAGGTTTATCCAGGTTCCATCCACAGGGAGTCCGGCCGAGGTTCCACATACGGCCCCAAACGATGTGTGCAGGGTTCCCGAGGCACCAAACAGGCGTCCCGGTACACCGTGCCATGTGCCTACCGCATCACAGCCCACCCCTCGGGTCAGCACTGTGCGCGGCCTCCAGCATACTACAACCACCAGAAACTACTTGCAACTCCCGAACAGAGGACAGGGGTGGTTAATAAGTCGAGAGGGTCCATTGGTTTCGGGCCCAATGCGTGGTAGTAGCTGTTCATGGATCACAAACACAGAACTCAGTTCCTGAGGACTGTTTTAATGAGACAACCCACCATGTACTCCTACATGGCCTCTCACCACTACGTTTACCAAAACATGTTCACACACTTAGCACACACAGAGTAGGACATGTTCATCACCATTCCAATTCATCCCCGATGAATCAGACCTGACTCAACTCTAAGTAGCAGCAGGCATGACAAACAAGCATGAATGAGTAGGCACATCAGGGCTCAAACAACTCCTACTCATGCTAGTGGGTTTCATCTATTTACTGCGGCAATGACAGGTCATGTAGAGGAAAAGGGGTTCAACTACCGCAGCATGTAAGAGATGAATCGTTGTTATCCTAATGCAATAAAAGAGAGCAGGAGCAAGAGAGTGGGATTGTATCGAAATGAACAAGGGGGTTTTGCTTGCCTGACACTTCTGAAGATAGTATAGTTCTTCATCGGTGTCATCGATCTCATCGTCGGAACACGTCTATTGAGAGGGAACAACCGCCGGCAACAGAGAAGGAACACAATCAATGCAATGCTCAATATGATGCATGATCATGTCATGTCAATATGCTGTGATTTGAGCTAATGCAACTAGCAATAGGTTAAATGAAGTTGGTTTGAACCAAAGGTTCAAATTCAAACTCCATATGTGATTATTTAAATGCCAAACATATGAGTTGCCCTATTCAGCAAATATAAGTAGTTCCAACATGCATGAAAATGGTACAGATGGAAAGATTGGATTTTCTGATCATTTTTTCATATATAATTCTTTTCATTCTGAGCTGTAGATTATTTTCTATGATTTTTAGAAGTTTAGGTTATTTTATGAATTAAATAAATCATTTCTGATTTATTAAATAACCAGAAAATATTTATGACGTCAGCACTATGTCATCCCCGCATCACCAGGTCAACTGACCCGTCCAGGTCAAACCTGTCCCGTGGGGCCCACGTGTCAGTGTCAACACTAAGTAAAAGGGTTAATTAGCGTTAAGTTAATCCTAACTAAACTGTCAGTGGGGCCCGGGGCCACTAGTCAGTGAGTCAGTGGGCTAATTAAGTTTAATTATAAACTTAACCCAAAGTTAGTAGGGCTGGGGCCCACATGTCAATGACCCAGGGGGTCAAACCCTGGTCAGCTCGGGTCAAACCTGCCGGCGACTCGACGCCGGCGAGGCCAGACACGGCGGTGAGGCCCGGAAATCTTCCTCCGGTGACCAAAACAATGACGGAGCCCATCTACTAGTAGTTGGAGCTCGCGCGCGTTGAGTGGTGCTCTCAGCAGCAGCTCTGGTGGCGTAGGTCGACAGCGGCAGCGACTTGCGCGGCAGCCGGAGCTATGGAAATGGCGGGTTCGGCGCTACGGAGCCCAGGAGGGGAAACGGTTAGTGGCTACGGGCTCGTGGAGGGATGCTGAGCACGTTGATGTGCTCACCCGCGAGCTATAGCGTCTGAGATGACGGCGGCAACATGGTTGTGCGGCGGCGAGCTTCGGGCACGGCGGCGCTAGCGCTAGAGGATTTGTGGGGTGACGGTAATAGGGACAAAACGAAGAGGGGCTCACCCCGCGTCGCTTGGAGGCGTCAGAGAGCTCGGGGGAGGCCGGACGACGACGTGGCATTGCCGGTGATCTCGGGCGCTGGAGGTTGAAGACCACGGTGATGGCGGTGTTGCAAGGGCTCCCGCGGTGCGTTGCTCGGCGAGGAGGAAGAGGTGGTCGAGGCAGAGCTCGTGGGCAGCTCCAGGGGGCGAGGGAGAGGCGATAGCCATGGATACGGTGAGCGACGGTGACGGTGGCGCTCGGGTGGTTGCGCGCGAGAGAGACAGAGGAGGGGAGAGGAGCACGGGGGAAAGTGCGGGGCGGTCGGGGAGGTTACGTGGCGTCTCCAGCCAGCCTCCAGCATCGGCGGAAGCAGGAGGTGGCTCGGGCGCGTGCTAGCGCGCGGTGGCCACGCGCCTCTCATCCTCCTGGCGGGAGGAGGGGGGTGACTAGCGGATGGGCCGGTGGGCCGGCCAGGTAAGTTGGCCCAGGTACTAATCTCTCTCTCTCTCTCTCTCATTTCTGTTCCTGTTTATTATTTCTGTAATTGTTTTTGATTTAGTTTTGGCACTAAACCATTTTGTAAACTTTTGAAACTTTTTATGGGCACTAACTGAATTATTTCAGAGACCCTCAGCAAGTTTCAAAATATTTGGAGTTGTAAAAATATTTATAGAATTTTAAAGCTCCAATTCAAATACATATTGGATTAATTCAAAGCCCATTTATGTCCTAGAAAAATGTCCACCATTTTTGGGTTAGGTTTTCACCTTGTTCCATAAATTATGAACATTTTTGAAGGGTATTTTGGGTTCATTGAAAAAGATTTTACTTGAGCCTATTTGATTTAACTTGATGCTAGGGTTTGGTCATTCCCCATATCAAGTTTTATTGAAAATGAAAATGATGCATGGATGCAATGCCACTAATTACAAGCAGAATTCTAGGGCTATGACAGTTCGCCTCACGAGGTCGGGGGCCCTCGCGAGGGTCTTATCCTTGGGGTCTCATAGTTGGGCCATACCGGGCCGTCGATGAGGCCGTGTGCTGGGCTGCAGGCAGGCAAGTCTATGTACCCCTGATCCTAGAATGCCGATAGGAGCCCCCGGGCCCAAGCTGTGCTCGGGCTGGGTTCGACGCGAACGCAAGGATCGATGGGCGAAGCCACACGGGCCCCAACCTCCTGTGGGTCAGGCTCGATGTGTGGCCCATGACGGCATGCGGATGCCTCCACTTCCCCACGCCGCCTCAGCAATTTCCCAGGCTGACAAAAGACTGGTGCGCACCGCAGGGGCATCATTTCTTGAATACGAAGCGAAGCCGGTTGGCTTTCTTTGATCGCCTACAAGAAGGCGCACGGAGCAGAGCCCGAACCCATATCCGTCTTCTTGCTCCTCCATTCCACACTTCCACCACACCAGCCATGGCGCCGGTGAGAAGGTTTTCCGCCGCCGAGAAGGGGAAGGCACCACCGGAGGAACCAGAGTTGCCCTGGCCGAAGAGAGGGAGCGACCGCCCTCACAAGATCACCGCGATGCCTACGGACCCAAACAAGGTTCGAGACTTGCCTATACTATGGAGGATCCCATAACGCTGACAGCAGCCGCTTCCACGCTTGCCGAGGAGGTGGCAAAG
Organism: Thinopyrum obtusiflorum; assembly: GCA_036873465.1. Classification (NCBI taxonomy): domain Eukaryota; kingdom Viridiplantae; phylum Streptophyta; class Magnoliopsida; order Poales; family Poaceae; genus Thinopyrum; species Thinopyrum obtusiflorum. Next base: position 24,672 of record JAAAWM010010001.1, read on the forward strand.
AACAAGAATAATATGTTGGTTCTGGTGCGTCGTCCTTGTCCGGCGCCACGGGCCCCGTCTCCGGCTACCCCTACGGCCACTCCTCGGCGCGTCCGTCCGCTGCTACCAGCAACAATGGTTGTGGTCGCCAAGTGGTTGATGAAATGCTAGCAAGGTAAAAAATGTCTTTTCATTTCGGTTGATGCATTGTTTGGTGATTGCTTATGGTCGTAGGGTGATGAAGATTGTTATTGTTGTCGTCGTAGTGTGGAGATGAACATCTCTGAATTGTTGTCGTTTTTGGAGGAGTGACATATGCTTGGGCTTGAAGATCTCAACTATGACTCAGTGTTTGATCATCAAGTGGGCGAAGAGGGGAGGACGACGCCGAGGAGGAAGAGGTTGAAGAGGTTGATGATCCCATGGAGACACAATCAACTGTGAAGCCGCCATCAAGATCATGGACTAACAACTACCCAAGATGAAGATGTAGGTTTGAGTTACATTTGGTGTCGGTGTCAAAACCGGCAGGCCTCGGGTAGGGTGGGGCAAGCTGTGAGACCGGATTGATGGGTAACAAGAGACAATGGATATGATGCTTTTACCCGTTTGGGCCCTCTTTCAGGATGTAAAATCCTAAGCCCTGCTCTTGCTTATATTATGGGTGTATCAAAGTACAGGGTTGATCTACCTAGAGATCGTAAGTTGTGGACTAAACCCTAGAGGTAATGGTGATGACGATGAATGTCTCTACGGACTAAACCCTCCGGCTAATATAGGCACCAGGAGTATCTAGGGTTATACATGGTCGGTTGCCATCCAGGGGTTACATTCCGAATCTAATAGACATACTTGGAGTACACGGCAAGTCCTCGGTGAAGCCTGATATGCTTACGCCACAGGTTTGAAGCCTCTGGAGTCCTTCCTCACAATGGGCCATCAGTCCGGACCATGGACTAGGCCGGGACTCCCTAGTCTAGGACACCGTCAGTACCCCCCGAACTTGTCAGAAATATTCCCTAGAGGAAATAATAAATTGGTTATTATCATATTTCCTTGTTCATGATAAATGCTTATTATTCATGCTAGAATTGTATTGACTGAAAATTTATATACGTGTGTGAATACATAAACAACACCGCCCTAGTAGGCCTCTACTGGACTAGCTCGTTGATCAAAGATGGTTAATGTTTCCAAACCATAGACATGAGTTGTCATTTGATAACAAGATCACATCATTAGGAGAATGATGTGATGGACAGACCCAACCGTAAGCTTAGCAACATATCATATTGCTTAGTTATTTGCTATAATTTTCTTCATGTCAAGTGTCAGTATCTCTGACCATGAGATCATGCAACTCCTGGATACCTGAGGAATACTTTGTGTGCTATCAAACGTCAATTCATAACTGGGTGATCATAAAGGTGCTCTACAGGTATCTCCGAAGGTGTCTGTTGGGTTGCATGGATCGAGACTGGGATTTGTAGCTCCGTGTGACGGAGAGATATCTTTGGTCCCTGTCAGTAATACAACATCATAAGAAGCTTCATGTGACTAATGAGTTTAGTCAGGGTAACTTATATTACGGAATGAGTAAAGACACTTGCCGATAACGAGATTGAACTAGGTATGGAGATATTGATGATCAAATCTCTGGCAAGTAACATATCGCCGGACAAAGGGAATTGCATACAGGATTATCTGAATCATCGACATCGTGGTTCAACCGATAAAGATCTTCGTGGAATATGTACGAATCAATATGGGCATCCAGGTCCTGCTATTGGTTACTGACCATAGAGATGTCTCGGTCATGTCTACATGATTCCCGAACCCCTAGGGTCGCACACTTAATGTTCGATAGCGCTAGGGTATTGTTGAGATATTAATAGTGGAAAGTATGAAAGTATTGAGAGTTTTGGATGGGGTCGAGGACATCACAAGGAGCTCCGGAATGGTTCGGAGGTCAAGATTTATACATGGGAAGTCACATTCAGGGTTCCGAAAAAGTTCAGGAATTTCCAATAGAGTACCGGGTAGGTTCTAGAAGGTTCTAGGGGTTCCACCGTGGGGCCCAACGACCCAGGAAGGGCCCACATGGACCGAGAAGTGGGGCTACAACCCACATGGGTTGGCCACACCATTCCCCAAGGCACATGTCATTTAAATCTAGAGATAAGGTCTTATCTCTAAATTTAAAGTGTTGAATCTAGAGATAAAATGTTATCTCCAAGTTTAAAAGGATTTCTTCCATGTGGCCAGCCCTATGAGAGTTTTGGATGCCCTCCCCTGCCCCCTATTGTATATATAGAGGGGAGAGGCACATGGAGGTAGCCAACCCTTCACCCTTGCCCATTGCCTCTCCCAACTCATCCCATGTTTCTCCTGTACGCGCTTGGCGAAGCCCTGCCGGAATTCCGCTGCCACCACTACCATCATACCGCTGTGCTGGTTCCGATTTCATCTACCTCCTCTCTATTACTTGCTGGATCAAGAAGGAGAGGATGCCATCAAGTTGAGCGTGTGATAATCTCGGAGGTGCCGGCCATTCGACACTAGATCGTGATTGGATCGCGAAGAGTACGACTACATCGACCACGTTATATACACTTCCGCTTTAGGTCTACAAGGGTATTAGACACAATCCTCTCTCATTACCTTGCATCTCCTAGGTTAGATCGTGGGTGTTCATAAGAAGTTTTTGATTTCATGCTTCTTTCCCCATCAGAACTTATCTTCGAAGCCGAGGATGATATTCTTCTTCGGATAATATCTTCGGTTGGATAGTCTTTGGCTTAGCAGGCAAGTTCAATGCCCAAGGCTAAGCATCTACACAAAACTTGTAGATCCCTAATCAGCTAATATCAACCTTTTAACAAGGGACAAGGCCAACTGATCATGCGCTACCAAAACACATCTTCACTCATCTGAAGTGCGTGGCTTGCTTTGTCTCGAAGACTAGAATCGTAGATGTGTTCGGAGTCAATTACTCATAACTTTTCTGAAGCGTCACCGCCCATGACATCATATACATCAGTTATTACTTATTCAAATCATGGTTCGAGGTAGCCCTCTTATTGGCATGTTGTATCAAAACAAAGATCGTGCCCCGCATTTTTGAGGATATCATCAATCAACTGTTTCACCCAGTGAGGCCATCACGACACGATCAGCCGAAACATGGCAATTTTTATGGCGCAACAGAGGGGTCGCTGCGGTGTAGCCTCCCAGCTGGAGCTATCCTCTGATGATGGCGGAGTGGCTGAGTGACTACGACAGACCAATGCCATTGGCGATTTTGGGAGAAGCAGATGAGATAAGCTACAGGGAGGGAGGGGAAAATGCGACGTAGAACTCACCGGCCATGAGGGTTTATATAGCAGGCTGGTAAGCATTGGGATTTTGGGGGATTTCACTGAGTTGGGCGGGAAGCTTGTGCGGCTATGCGCGGGAACCTGTGTGGTTCCGCGGGAACGGGCTTACCGACAATTCATTGGCACCACTTCGAGGCCACCTTTTGTCCAAAAGAACGCCCCTGCGCTGCTCAAGCTTGCGCTCGAAGCCGTCTGTGGCAGCGGGGTGACAAGACATGCGAGAGGAGGACGAACGACATGTACCCATACAGTTATGTCAGATTACGGGTTCCGCAGACCCTTGAGAGGTTTGAACTCTGGGGTGCGCATGAAGAACTCTCTCTCCCTAGTCTGCCTGCTCAACGATCCCATGGCCTAGCTCGGCAAACCCAAAGAATGAGAGACACAGAGATTTATCCTGGTTCGGGCCACCTTGCGGTGTAATACCCTACTCCAGCTTTGTGGTGGATTGCCTCAAGGGCTGAGGATGAACTAGTACAATGGTCGAACAACCTCAGGAGGAGAGGTGTTCTTGAGCTCGATGAGCTGGTGTGGGTGGAAAGGCTCTCCGCGAGATGCCTTGCTATGGTGGTGGCTAAGTCCTATTTATAGTGGCCTTGGTCCTCTTGCCAAATGTAGGTGGGAAAGGATCCCACAACGGCCAAATTTGAAGGGAGACAACTAGTACAAGCTATCCTGACAAAAGTAGTCTTTGCCTACAAAAGGCTCTGGCGGTGACGCTGCGGTGGGCTCCGTGATGACCTCCATCCTACCGTCCTGGCGGTCTTGGTCTTGTTGCACCGGAATGGAAACCTTTGCTTGATTCCTCGGGACTCCACGCATGGGCTTGCCTCCTTAGCACCAAAGAGGAAACTGGTATACTGCGCCCGCTGTTGCCCGCTTGGCCTTGGTCGTCATGGCTCACATCATGTGAGCCTCGCGAGGTGCGCCCTGCATAGATATCTCCGCTCCTCGGGAGCCAGCCTAGTGAGGCTTCCACCAGGGAGTTCTTGGTGTCGCCTGCTTCGTGACGGTCTTGAGTTGTTGCTGCTGAAGCTGGGCCATACCAGGCCGTTGATGGAGCCGCGCCATGGGCCGCAGGCAGGCAAGTCTAGGCAACCCCGTTCCCAGGACGCCGACAGTAGCCCCTGGTCCCAAGGCGCGCTCGAACTTAGCTTCAAGGCGAAGCTAAAGGGCAAGTGCGAAGCGCCGCGGGCCCCAACCGCCTGCGGCCATGGTCGACGCGTGGCGATTGATGGGACATGGGTGCCTCCGCTTCCCCACGCTGCCTCGGCAACCGTCCTTGCCTGACAACAAGGCTGGCGCCCACCACAGGGCTTTCATTGCTCTCCCTTCGTCTTGCTCCAGATCCCCTTCTCCTTTTTGCCATGAGGGACTCCAGGTCCGCCAAAACTCTTCCCTGAGCCTGTCGCCGATGGCCACTGAGAAGGCGAAGACCACGCGCTCGCTCTCCTCGTTCGAGCCTGCTCTGAGCGCGTCCACGGTCTCGGAGAAGAACCTCGCCACCGCGCTCCTAATGATAGCGGGCGACAACAATGTGGGGGGAGAGACCGCGCTTCGGGCCGGCTCCGCTGAACCGGAGGCCTCGGGCAGTACCTTCTACCCCTTCTTCATGCACAGTATCTTCGCGGGGCTGGTCCCCCCTTTCTACGACTTCTTTGCCATTCTCCGTCATTACAATCTCCATGCCCTCCATCTTTACCCAAACTCCGTCGTTCTCCTATTGATCTTTGCCTTTTACTGTGAGGCTTTCATGGGGGTGATGCCGTCAGTGGCACTGTGTCGGGGCCGGATTTCGGGGACGCAAAATATCCCAGAAATTTAACCCCTCGTGTTACCACCAGCCCAGGATTACTGTTACTGGTGGACACGTCCTTGTTACAGAGTACCAAGCAATTACAAGAATTGGATACATGACCATAAAGGTCTACTGATACAACAGTGACTTCGGTGGTGGATGACGGAAATGACTCGTGGTTCTCCAACGTCGATGGGGCTCCATTCCCACAGGAATAGCTGACCCGGATAATTCCTATCCGCGTGGCTGCTATCCTAGGCTCCGCACGGACGTCGCTGTGATACTCCTCGTAGAAATCCTGACCTGGCCAAGTAAATAGCCAGGGACAAGCCTGTGAGTACGTTTGAATGTACTCGCAAACATCATGAACAAAAGATATACCGAATGCAGCAGACAAATTATATGATCATGATGAACTAAACTATATGCGTATGCTCATGATGGACTTATGTTAAATGCAAGCTGGCAGGAATTAAATCATGGCATGACCCCCCCCCAACTATATGCGTATGCTCATGCTGGACTATATCAAATGCAAGCTGACAGGAATTAAATCATGGCATGATAAAAATATTAGCATGCGCAATTATATAAAATTGTTAGTGATAATCAAAGAGAGTTAAAGGAAAATAAAAGAAAAGAAATGCCGGTCGGATGTCAAGTGACACCACGGTAGGTCTTGAAGAGAAATGCCAGTCGGGTGTCCAAAAGAGAAATCGGACGATACCATCCGAGAACTCAGGCAACACCACGAAAGGTCTTGAAGAGAAATGCCAGTCGGATGTCAAGTGACACCGCGGTCGGACTTGAAGAGAAATGCCAAACAGGTGTCCACAAGAGAATCGGACGATACCATCCGAGAACTCGAGAGACGCCACGAGAGGTCTTGAAAATAAAACCGAATGTCCGGGGTAGTCTGGCCAGCCCCTGAGACACTCAGGAAAATAAAAATAAGAGGAACGGGTTAGTCCACAATAATATGCATCACCATAATAATATTAATATGCATAGCAAAAATATTCATGGTAGGATCAGGGAGACAATAATTATTTTTGCAAAATAGCTCATGCCCAATTTTAGTTATTTCCTCCGAAGACCGACACTAAGACCGACACTTGACCAACCCAGACTGTAGTCCTTAACCGCGGACACGGCTATCCCCCCCCCCCCCCCCCCCCCCCCCCCCCCCCCCCCCCCCCCCCCCCCCCCCCCCCCCCCCCCCCCCCCCCCCCCCCCCCCCCCCCCCCCCCCCCCCCCCCCCCCCCCCCCCCCCCCCCCCCCCCCCCCCCCCCCCCCCCCCCCCCCCCCCCCCCCCCCCCCCCCCCCCCCCCCCCCCCCCCCCCCCCCCCCCCCCCCCCCCCCCCCCCCCCCCCCCCCCCCCCCCCCCCCCCCCCCCCCCCCCCCCCCCCCCCCCCCCCCCCCCCCCCCCCCCCCCCCCCCCCCCCCCCCCCCCCCCCCCCCCCCCCCCCCCCCCCCCCCCCCCCCCCCCCCCCCCCCCCCCCCCCCCCCCCCCCCCCCCCCCCCCCCCCCCCCCCCCCCCCCCCCCCCCCCCCCCCCCCCCCCCCCCCCCCCCCCCCCCCCCCCCCCCCCCCCCCCCCCCCCCCCCCCCCCCCCCCCCCCCAGGAGGCTTGAGTTTCCTGCAACGGTCAGCACAACAAGTACTCTTTTAACAGCAATACCAAACAGGGCCACAACCCTGGCATGCTCCACATAAATCACGTGACACCATCGTGTCAAATATGGCCCGTGCCCACCGGCTCGTCCAAAACAGGAGCACACTCCTGTGCACTCACAAACCTTGCATATCAAAACTAGAGTAAAATGCATGCAAGAGAAAATATGCACGTGACCATGCAGGCACTACTGGCAATATGCAAATTTAATTTGAATTCAACATAGTCATGTTCAAATTATTCTAGCAAATAATCTTCCATGCATTCACCATATCAAGTGTTCAAGATGCTTGCCTTGAACATGCAGAAATATTGGATGCACTCCAAAAGTTTGAAAATATTATCTCCCCTCCATTTCCTATTTTCAAAAATATTTAAATCACTATATAATTCCAAAGCAGTGCTAAAAAGTATTTCAAATATTTTTGAAATAAATACTAAAATAAACTAGGTGAATTATAAGGAATTACAAAAAAAATCAATTTATTTGGAGTTAATATGAATTACTTATGGAATTACTAAGATGGAATATATGATTAAAAGTAATATTTAATTGATTCAGCAGAAACTAAGCATAGTAAAAATGTTCACCGTAGCTAGAATATTAGATCATATTTTTAGGAGTGTGTAGAAATTTGAATCGCTGGATTTGGACTTGAAATGATTCCTTTGGAATTATTTGAAAAATATGCTGAAAAGAAAAGGGGAGAGGCAGAGGAGCGCCCTGAGCGCTGTTTAACCGAGCGGTGCTACAGGGCCGAGCCCAGCCGATAAGCAGCGCAGGAGGCGGTGACGTCGAAGGCGCATTCATAGAATACGCCTTCACTTAATCCGAGCTGGCGGGTGCTGGGTCACTGACAGTGGGCCC
>JAAAWM010010002.1:0-32375 GCA_036873465.1 Thinopyrum obtusiflorum
TGCCGTTTAGGTCATATTGGTGTAAAGCGCATGAAGAAACTCCATGAAGATGGGCTTTTGGAATCACTTGATTATGAACCATTTGATACTTGCGAACCATGCCTCAGGGGCAAGATGACTAAAACTCCGTTCTCTGGAACAATGGAGCAAGCCAGTGACTTATTGGAAATAATACATACCGATGTATGCGGTCCGATGAGTGTTGAGGCATGCGGCGGGTGTCGTTATTTTTCGACCTTCACAGATGATTTGAGTAGGTATGGGTATATCTACTTGATGAAACACAAGTCTGAAACATTTGAAAAGTTCAAAGAATTTCATAGTGAAGTAGAGAATCATCGTAACAAGAAAATAAAGTTTCTACGATCTGATCATGGAGGCGAATATTTGAGTTACGAGTTTGGCCTTCATTTAAAACAATGTGGAATAGTTTCACAACTCACGCCACTTGGAACACCACAGCGTAATGGTGTGTCCGAACGTCGTAACCGTACTTTATTGGATATGGTGCATTCTATGATGTCTCTTACAGATTTACCACTATAGTTTTGGGGTTATGAATTAGAGACAGCTGCATTCACGTTAAATAGGACACCATCTAAATCCATTGAGATGACACTGTATGAACTGTGGTTAGGCAAGAAACCTAAGCTGTCGTTTCTTAAAGTTTGGGGTTGCGACACTTATGTCAAAAGGCTTCAACCTGATAAGCTCGAACCAAATCGGAGAAGTGCTTCTTCATAGGATACCCTAAGGAAACAATTGGGTAAACCTTCTACCACAGATCCGAAGGCAAGATATTTGTTGCCAAGAATGGAACCTTTCTAGAGAATGAGTTTCTCTCGAAAGAAGTGAGTGGGAGGAAAGTAGAACTTGATGAGGTAATCATACCTTCTCTCAAATTGGAAAGTAGAACATCAGAGAAATCCGTTCCCGTGATGCCTACACCAACTAGATAGGAAGCAAATGATAATGATCATGAAACTTCAGATCAAGTTACTACTGAACCTCGTGGGTCAACCAGAGCACGATCCGCACCAGAGTGGTACGGTAATCCTGTTCTGGAAGTCATGTTATTAGACCAAGGAGAACCTACAAACTATGAAGAAGCTATGATGAGCCTAGACTCCAACAGATGGCTTGAGGCCATGAAATCTGAGATAGGATCCATGTATGAGAACAAAGTGTGGACTTTGGTCGACTTGCCCGATGATCGGCAAGCCATAAAGAATAATCAAAGAATTTCATAGTGAAGTAGAGAATCATCGTAACAAGAAAATAAAGTTTGGGGGGGGGGGGGGGGGGGGGGGGGGGGGGGGGGGGGGGGGGGGGGGGGGGGGGGGGGGGGGGGGGGGGGGGGGGGGGGGGGGGGGGGGGGGGGGGGGGGGGGGGGGGGGGGGGGGGGGGGGGGGGGGGGGGGGGGGGGGGGGGGGGGGGGGGGGGGGGGGGGGGGGGGGGGGGGGGGGGGGGGGGGGGGGGGGGGGGGGGGGGGGGGGGGGGGGGGGGGGGGGGGGGGGGGGGGGGGGGGGGGGGGGGGGGGGGGGGGGGGGGGGGGGGGGGGGGGGGGGGGGGGGGGGGGGGGGGGGGGGGGGGGGGGGGGGGGGGGGGGGGGGGGGGGGGGGGGGGGGGGGGGGGGGGGGGGGGGGGGGGGGGGGGGGGGGGGGGGGGGGGGGGGGGGGGGGGGGGGGGGGGGGGGGGGGGGGGGGGGGGGGGGGGGGGGGGGGGGGGGGGGGGGGGGGGGGGGGGGGGGGGGGGGGGGGGGGGGGGGGGGGGGGGGGGGGGGGGGGGGGGGGGGGGGGGGGGGGGGGGGGGGGGGGGGGGGGGGGGGGGGGGGGGGGGGGGGGGGGGGGGGGGGGGGGGGGGGGGGGGGGGGGGGGGGGGGGGGGGGGGGGGGGGGGGGGGGGGGGGGGGGGGGGGGGGGGGGGGGGGGGGGGGGGGGGGGGGGGGGGGGGGGGGGGGGGGGGGGGGGGGGGGGGGGGGGGGGGGGGGGGGGGGGGGGGGGGGGGGGGGGGGGGGGGGGGGGGGGGGGGGGGGGGGGGGGGGGGGGGGGGGGGGGGGGGGGGGGGGGGGGGGGGGGGGGGGGGGGGGGGGGGGGGGGGGGGGGGGGGGGGGGGGGGGGGGGGGGGGGGGGGGGGGGGGGGGGGGGGGGGGGGGGGGGGGGGGGGGGGGGGGGGGGGGGGGGGGGGGGGGGGGGGGGGGGGGGGGGGGGGGGGGGGGGGGGGGGGGGGGGGGGGGGGGGGGGGGGGGGGGGGGGGGGGGGGGGGGGGGGGGGGGGGGGGGGGGGGGGGGGGGGGGGGGGGGGGGGGGGGGGGGGGGGGGGGGGGGGGGGGGGGGGGGGGGGGGGGGGGGGGGGGGGGGGGGGGGGGGGGGGGGGGGGGGGGGGGGGGGGGGGGGGGGGGGGGGGGGGGGGGGGGGGGGGGGGGGGGGGGGGGGGGGGGGGGGGGGGGGGGGGGGGGGGGGGGGGGGGGGGGGGGGGGGGGGGGGGGGGGGGGGGGGGGGGGGGGGGGGGGGGGGGGGGGGGGGGGGGGGGGGGGGGGGGGGGGGGGGGGGGGGGGGGGGGGGGGGGGGGGGGGGGGGGGGGGGGGGGGGGGGGGGGGGGGGGGGGGGGGGGGGGGGGGGGGGGGGGGGGGGGGGGGGGGGGGGGGGGGGGGGGGGGGGGGGGGGGGGGGGGGGGGGGGGGGGGGGGGGGGGGGGGGGGGGGGGGGGGGGGGGGGGGGGGGGGGGGGGGGGGGGGGGGGGGGGGGGGGGGGGGGGGGGGGGGGGGGGGGGGGGGGGGGGGGGGGGGGGGGGGGGGGGGGGGGGGGGGGGGGGGGGGGGGGGGGGGGGGGGGGGGGGGGGGGGGGGGGGGGGGGGGGGGGGGGGGGGGGGGGGGGGGGGGGGGGGGGGGGGGGGGGGGGGGGGGGGGGGGGGGGGGGGGGGGGGGGGGGGGGGGGGGGGGGGGGGGGGGGGGGGGGGGGGGGGGGGGGGGGGGGGGGGGGGGGGGGGGGGGGGGGGGGGGGGGGGGGGGGGGGGGGGGGGGGGGGGGGGGGGGGGGGGGGGGGGGGGGGGGGGGGGGGGGGGGGGGGGGGGGGGGGGGGGGGGGGGGGGGGGGGGGGGGGGGGGGGGGGGGGGGGGGGGGGGGGGGGGGGGGGGGGGGGGGGGGGGGGGGGGGGGGGGGGGGGGGGGGGGGGGGGGGGGGGGGGGGGGGGGGGGGGGGGGGGGGGGGGGGGGGGGGGGGGGGGGGGGGGGGGGGGGGGGGGGGGGGGGGGGGGGGGGGGGGGGGGGGGGGGGGGGGGGGGGGGGGGGGGGGGGGGGGGGGGGGGGGGGGGGGGGGGGGGGGGGGGGGGGGGGGGGGGGGGGGGGGGGGGGGGGGGGGGGGGGGGGGGGGGGGGGGGGGGGGGGGGGGGGGGGGGGGGGGGGGGGGGGGGGGGGGGGGGGGGGGGGGGGGGGGGGGGGGGGGGGGGGGGGGGGGCCTTCTGAATCCCCCTCAGAACAGTTATCTTCCTCTTGATTACAATCTGAAATGGGTGGAGGGGGGCTGCCTTCGCGCCCACCATGGAGCGAGGTCAGAATGAAATTTTATTGTCACGCAAGGCTCGTCTCTTTTGCTCTACATGTTCGGTTCCATTGTGTACAATAACTGGCATGCATTGGAATAAAACATATTGAGATTATGTAAGGAGTGCATGCAGAAATCCAGAGTGATGGTAGCAACCTGTGGATAGACCCAAAACCAATGATAGCAGGCATATAATGGCTTCATTTAAAAAATACACATAATGGCTTCTTTACTGCTTGTTTCCCACCCAACATGAAGCTCATAGTAGACACCAGAGATTAACTAGATAGTAGATAGATACTATTGATTACGGCCCAGATATGTACCCCACAACCATTTAAAAACTCAAGTTTGAGCATTAGTTTGGAGCTGACTCAGAGTCTAATCGGTGAACATGATGATAAAGTACCATGTAATATTAAGCGATGCATAACGTAACCAGACACGAAAGAGTACGACCTCTCTTGTGAACCCGTGTAGTCCTCGAGGTCATCTACTCAGTTGATGATGGTAATGTAATTGTCGTGGCTGCCGGCGGTAGGGAAGAAGATCTGAGGCGGCGAAAGACAATTTGGAGGCCGGATCCCTACTGTGGTGGACCCTTCTGTCGTTGGAGTAGCTGAGCTGGGGTGGACGACAACGCGGCAGGAGCAGGACAAACCACACAAGGTTTTCTTTGACAACTATCTGTAAGAGAAGTAATTCTGTAAGGGCTCATTTGAATTGGAGGATTCTAACAACGCAGAGATAGCAAATACACAATAATATGACAGGAATTCATGTGCAAAGAATTTAAAATCACAGGATTTTCTGTCAATCTGGGTGTTTGGTTCACAGGAATTGGAAGGTCATAGGAATGCAAAGAAGCATGGTCAAATTAAGTCAAACCACAAGAAAATGTACAGTTATAATGCTATTATGCTACTATCACATAGTCTTGTTCTTCATGAATAGGAATTTGAAAAGTAGGCCCAAGTGGATATTAAAATTCCTACGATTTTTCTTTGAAAGAGACACTAAAGGAACAAATTCTACAGTTTTACTTTGCTCCATTCCTTTGAACCAAATGCATTAATAGTAGTACCATAGGAAACTTTCAAATTCCTATGTGTTTCCTTCACTTTTCCTTTCAACCACTAGCAATTCTAGTAGGTAGGCTTGAACAAGGAAAAGCCTACACTCAATAAATGTTTTTGTGCTACTTCTACTACTTTGGACCCAGGCCACTGCCCTACTAGCTCAACTCCCAAGGCCATCTACAAATGCACAGCTCAAACATGAAGAAATAAATAATGATGTTGTTCAAGAGAGTCGATCACGGATAGCTAAGTTTCCTGGTACTTCACTGCTTGTCATATAGTAGGAGAAACTAATCGTATTTCGCGTTACTACGTGTGCTCAATGAACAATATATATAACATGTAGAGTAAAAATGCGATGCAACAAGTGTACAACCTCTTCGGCGAAGCCATGTCGATCTCAGCATGATTGGGTTTGTCGGTGAGGATGCTCCGGCTGATTTGGCTGTCGGAGGAGGGGAAGAAGATCTTAGGCATCTGGAGATTGAGCCGGGGGTACTGCTCCGCTGTGATGGAGGGTTTCGTTGTTGGAGCAGCTCCGGTGAGTTGTACGGCGGCAAGGCTGAAGCAGGACAAGAGAAAGAACGTTAACCTGTGTGGAATTCTAATAGCATCTCCAATAGAGGACGTAAAATACATAACCACAAATTGTTAGATGTAAAATACATCAGCCGCTCATCTCTGAACTTAACTGTCGAAACTGAATTTAATTGTCAAAACTGAATTTAACGGTCGAAACTGAATTTTGCTGTCGAAATTGAATGCACTAGTAGCAGAAAAGCAGTAGCATCAGCGCCCGGAGCAGCAGCGCGTGCGAGAACTGGGGCAGCTGGTCATGTAGCAGCATCTCGGGTAGCAACTGCAGGGGCTTGAGCGAGAGCAGGATTTGCTGCTCATGCAGCAGCAGCGCGCGCAAGAGTAGAGTAGCAGGGCAAGCAAGAGCAAGAGGGAGAGCAGCAGCATGAGCAAGAGCAAGAGCAGACCAGGCAGGGGACTGAGAGCAAGAGTAGAGCAGCAGCGCGAGCGAGAGCCAAAGCAGCAGCAGCTCCTACTAATGTGGACGCCGCTGCCGAGGGAGCGACCCCGTGGAGGAAGTGGCCGGCGACGCCGCCCTGGATGGAGCCGCGCCATGTCGGCTCGGGACTGAGCGCCGGCAGCACTGTGAGATCGAATCAAGAAGAAAACGCGGTGATCAGTGTAGAACCTCTTTCGTGGCGCCAATTAGGCCTTAGCTTCATCCGAGGAATCGGTGATGATGCTGCTCTTCCGGTGGTGCATGTGAAGATGGCGGTGTGGGAATGGAGGTGGCGCAAAAGACGAGGGGAACGTCGGGGCAGCTCCTTGGAGGTGGAGGACGGGGTGGCTGAACCGGCGAAACGATGAGATCGACGATGGGTCCTCATCCGGTGCGGTGGATGAGGGACGTCGAGGTGTTGTTGTGGACGACGTCGTCGGGGAAGAGGCTCCGGATGGGTGGCGGACGGAGGAGGGTGTGGGGCTTCGTGGATTTTCGCGTCCTCGGTGTACGAATGTGTGGGCGGATGGGATGGGAGGGGGAACCATGGCTTAGGGACGCGCTTGTCCGAAATGTGGGGTAAGTTACGAAAGTACCCCCCCCCCCCGGGGGGGGGGGGGGGGGGGGGGGGGGGGGGGGGGGGGGGGGGGGGGGGGGGGGGGGGGGGGGGGGGGGGGGGGGGGGGGGGGGGGGGGGGGGGGGGGGGGGGGGGGGGGGGGGGGGGGGGGGGGGGGGGGGGGGGGGGGGGGGGGGGGGGGGGGGGGGGGGGGGGGGGGGGGGGGGGGGGGGGGGGGGGGGGGGGGGGGGGGGGGGGGGGGGGGGGGGGGGGGGGGGGGGGGGGGGGGGGGGGGGGGGGGGGGGGGGGGGGGGGGGGGGGGGGGGGGGGGGGGGGGGGGGGGGGGGGGGGGGGGGGGGGGGGGGGGGGGGGGGGGGGGGGGGGGGGGGGGGGGGGGGGGGGGGGGGGGGGGGGGGGGGGGGGGGGGGGGGGGGGGGGGGGGGGGGGGGGGGGGGGGGGGGGGGGGGGGGGGGGGGGGGGGGGGGGGGGGGGGGGGGGGGGGGGGGGGGGGGGGGGGGGGGGGGGGGGGGGGGGGGGGGGGGGGGGGGGGGGGGGGGGGGGGGGGGGGGGGGGGGGGGGGGGGGGGGGGGGGGGGGGGGGGGGGGGGGGGGGGGGGGGGGGGGGGGGGGGGGGGGGGGGGGGGGGGGGGGGGGGGGGGGGGGGGGGGGGGGGGGGGGGGGGGGGGGGGGGGGGGGGGGGGGGGGGGGGGGGGGGGGGGGGGGGGGGGGGGGGGGGGGGGGGGGGGGGGGGGGGGGGGGGGGGGGGGGGGGGGGGGGGGGGGGGGGGGGGGGGGGGGGGGGGGGGGGGGGGGGGGGGGGGGGGGGGGGGGGGGGGGGGGGGGGGGGGGGGGGGGGGGGGGGGGGGGGGGGGGGGGGGGGGGGGGGGGGGGGGGGGGGGGGGGGGGGGGGGGGGGGGGGGGGGGGGGGGGGGGGGGGGGGGGGGGGGGGGGGGGGGGGGGGGGGGGGGGGGGGGGGGGGGGGGGGGGGGGGGGGGGGGGGGGGGGGGGGGGGGGGGGGGGGGGGGGGGGGGGGGGGGGGGGGGGGGGGGGGGGGGGGGGGGGGGGGGGGGGGGGGGGGGGGGGGGGGGGGGGGGGGGGGGGGGGGGGGGGGGGGGGGGGGGGGGGGGGGGGGGGGGGGGGGGGGGGGGGGGGGGGGGGGGGGGGGGGGGGGGGGGGGGGGGGGGGGGGGGGGGGGGGGGGGGGGGGGGGGGGGGGGGGGGGGGGGGGGGGGGGGGGGGGGGGGGGGGGGGGGGGGGGGGGGGGGGGGGGGGGGGGGGGGGGGGGGGGGGGGGGGGGGGGGGGGGGGGGGGGGGGGGGGGGGGGGGGGGGGGGGGGGGGGGGGGGGGGGGGGGGGGGGGCACACAATATAAAAAATATAATATATATAGGGGTATAGATATAGATATGTGATGCAAAAGCCACCCATCATCTCCAATTAGAATAGTGTGTCCATGCATGGATGCGACGTGGCCAAATGATGTCTGCCATCGGTATCTCAAATTCAAATCAGTCTAACCTTGTTCAATGTGTATACATTACAACATGCTCGCTTCCAAACCACACCGCGCAGATCTCCGTTATATTCATGCATGCATGGGTTTCAAACATCAGGATCTCTTATTCAAATATTTGAATTCAACTTTACATTGATTGTGACCTCACCTATTCAGCTATTCTTTTACACCCACACAGTAGTCTTCTCTTTATAATTGTACCACTAACCGTCTCTCGTGCATGCATGCACACACACTACCAGTCGACATTATCCATCGCACACATGCAATCTTTTTCTTCAGGTCGGTCTCCCATGAAGGCACACACCAACACACATCCCCCTCTCCATCATATCGGGCATTCTTTATCTCCCACGCGTGTATGCGCAACGATCGATGTTCCTCTATGTATGTGTGTATATAGCTAGGTCTTTCATAGTTTTCCACACAAACCGATCAATCAATATATCCAGTGAGACCTCACCCTCTTTCCCACATCCACATCGATCAATCTATACCTCTCTATATAGGATTAACATATATTGCTAATACACCCACATTAATTATGTATCCAACGTCCCCCTCTCATCATCCATGCCTTCCGCTTCATCTCTCAGACACGTGCACAATGGCGAAGACAGGGGGCAGTAAGGGCCCTGCCCCCTCCCCCCTAACATCACTATATATCAAGGCTAATATGAATGTGATCATTAGACATTTGCTGCGGGGGGGGGGGGGGGGGGGGGGGGGGGGGGGGGGGGGGGGGGGGGGGGGGGGGGGGGGGGGGGGGGGGGGGGGGGGGGGGGGGGGGGGGGGGGGGGGGGGGGGGGGGGGGGGGGGGGGGGGGGGGGGGGGGGGGGGGGGGGGGGGGGGGGGGGGGGGGGGGGGGGGGGGGGGGGGGGGGGGGGGGGGGGGGGGGGGGGGGGGGGGGGGGGGGGGGGGGGGGGGGGGGGGGGGGGGGGGGGGGGGGGGGGGGGGGGGGGGGGGGGGGGGGGGGGGGGGGGGGGGGGGGGGGGGGGGGGGGGGGGGGGGGGGGGGGGGGGGGGGGGGGGGGGGGGGGGGGGGGGGGGGGGGGGGGGGGGGGGGGGGGGGGGGGGGGGGGGGGGGGGGGGGGGGGGGGGGGGGGGGGGGGGGGGGGGGGGGGGGGGGGGGGGGGGGGGGGGGGGGGGGGGGGGGGGGGGGGGGGGGGGGGGGGGGGGGGGGGGGGGGGGGGGGGGGGGGGGGGGGGGGGGGGGGGGGGGGGGGGGGGGGGGGGGGGGGGGGGGGGGGGGGGGGGGGGGGGGGGGGGGGGGGGGGGGGGGGGGGGGGGGGGGGGGGGGGGGGGGGGGGGGGGGGGGGGGGGGGGGGGGGGGGGGGGGGGGGGGGGGGGGGGGGGGGGGGGGGGGGGGGGGGGGGGGGGGGGGGGGGGGGGGGGGGGGGGGGGGGGGGGGGGGGGGGGGGGGGGGGGGGGGGGGGGGGGGGGGGGGGGGGGGGGGGGGGGGGGGGGGGGGGGGGGGGGGGGGGGGGGGGGGGGGGGGGGGGGGGGGGGGGGGGGGGGGGGGGGGGGGGGGGGGGGGGGGGGGGGGGGGGGGGGGGGGGGGGGGGGGGGGGGGGGGGGGGGGGGGGGGGGGGGGGGGGGGGGGGGGGGGGGGGGGGGGGGGGGGGGGGGGGGGGGGGGGGGGGGGGGGGGGGGGGGGGGGGGGGGGGGGGGGGGGGGGGGGGGGGGGGGGGGGGGGGGGGGGGGGGGGGGGGGGGGGGGGGGGGGGGGGGGGGGGGGGGGGGGGGGGGGGGGGGGGGGGGGGGGGGGGGGGGGGGGGGGGGGGGGGGGGGGGGGGGGGGGGGGGGGGGGGGGGGGGGGGGGGGGGGGGGGGGGGGGGGGGGGGGGGGGGGGGGGGGGGGGGGGGGGGGGGGGGGGGGGGGGGGGGGGGGGGGGGGGGGGGGGGGGGGGGGGGGGGGGGGGGGGGGGGGGGGGGGGGGGGGGGGGGGGGGGGGGGGGGGGGGGGGGGGGGGGGGGGGGGGGGGGGGGGGGGGGGGGGGGGGGGGGGGGGGGGGGGGGGGGGGGGGGGGGGGGGGGGGGGGGGGGGGGGGGGGGGGGGGGGGGGGGGGGGGGGGGGGGGGGGGGGGGGGGGGGGGGGGGGGGGGGGGGGGGGGGGGGGGGGGGGGGGGGGGGGGGGGGGGGGGGGGGGGGGGGGGGGGGGGGGGGGGGGGGGGGGGGGGGGGGGGGGGGGGGGGGGGGGGGGGGGGGGGGGGGGGGGGGGGGGGGGGGGGGGGGGGGGGGGGGGGGGGGGGGGGGGGGGGGGGGGGGGGGGGGGGGGGGGGGGGGGGGGGGGGGGGGGGGGGGGGGGGGGGGGGGGGGGGGGGGGGGGGGGGGGGGGGGGGGGGGGGGGGGGGGGGGGGGGGGGGGGGGGGGGGGGGGGGGGGGGGGGGGGGGGGGGGGGGGGGGGGGGGGGGGGGGGGGGGGGGGGGGGGGGGGGGGGGGGGGGGGGGGGGGGGGGGGGGGGGGGGGGGGGGGGGGGGGGGGGGGGGGGGGGGGGGGGGGGGGGGGGGGGGGGGGGGGGGGGGGGGGGGGGGGGGGGGGGGGGGGGGGGGGGGGGGGGGGGGGGGGGGGGGGGGGGGGGGGGGGGGGGGGGGGGGGGGGGGGGGGGGGGGGGGGGGGGGGGGGGGGGGGGGGGGGGGGGGGGGGGGGGGGGGGGGGGGGGGGGGGGGGGGGGGGGGGGGGGGGGGGGGGGGGGGGGGGGGGGGGGGGGGGGGGGGGGGGGGGGGGGGGGGGGGGGGGGGGGGGGGGGGGGGGGGGGGGGGGGGGGGGGGGGGGGGGGGGGGGGGGGGGGGGGGGGGGGGGGGGGGGGGGGGGGGGGGGGGGGGGGGGGGGGGGGGGGGGGGGGGGGGGGGGGGGGGGGGGGGGGGGGGGGGGGGGGGGGGGGGGGGGGGGGGGGGGGGGGGGGGGGGGGGGGGGGGGGGGGGGGGGGGGGGGGGGGGGGGGGGGGGGGGGGGGGGGGGGGGGGGGGGGGGGGGGGGGGGGGGGGGGGGGGGGGGGGGGGGGGGGGGGGGGGGGGGGGGGGGGGGGGGGGGGGGGGGGGGGGGGGGGGGGGGGGGGGGGGGGGGGGGGGGGGGGGGGGGGGGGGGGGGGGGGGGGGGGGGGGGGGGGGGGGGGGGGGGGGGGGGGGGGGGGGGGGGGGGGGGGGGGGGGGGGGGGGGGGGGGGGGGGGGGGGGGGGGGGGGGGGGGGGGGGGGGGGGGGGGGGGGGGGGGGGGGGGGGGGGGGGGGGGGGGGGGGGGGGGGGGGGGGGGGGGGGGGGGGGGGGGGGGGGGGGGGGGGGGGGGGGGGGGGGGGGGGGGGGGGGGGGGGGGGGGGGGGGGGGGGGGGGGGGGGGGGGGGGGGGGGGGGGGGGGGGGGGGGGGGGGGGGGGGGGGGGGGGGGGGGGGGGGGGGGGGGGGGGGGGGGGGGGGGGGGGGGGGGGGGGGGGGGGGGGGGGGGGGGGGGGGGGGGGGGGGGGGGGGGGGGGGGGGGGGGGGGGGGGGGGGGGGGGGGGGGGGGGGGGGGGGGGGGGGGGGGGGGGGGGGGGGGGGGGGGGGGGGGGGGGGGGGGGGGGGGGGGGGGGGGGGGGGGGGGGGGGGGGGGGGGGGGGGGGGGGGGGGGGGGGGGGGGGGGGGGGGGGGGGGGGGGGGGGGGGGGGGGGGGGGGGGGGGGGGGGGGGGGGGGGGGGGGGGGGGGGGGGGGGGGGGGGGGGGGGGGGGGGGGGGGGGGGGGGGGGGGGGGGGGGGGGGGGGGGGGGGGGGGGGGGGGGGGGGGGGGGGGGGGGGGGGGGGGGGGGGGGGGGGGGGGGGGGGGGGGGGGGGGGGGGGGGGGGGGGGGGGGGGGGGGGGGGGGGGGGGGGGGGGGGGGGGGGGGGGGGGGGGGGGGGGGGGGGGGGGGGGGGGGGGGGGGGGGGGGGGGGGGGGGGGGGGGGGGGGGGGGGGGGGGGGGGGGGGGGGGGGGGGGGGGGGGGGGTATTCATTCATGCATGGGTTTCAAACATCAGGATCTCTTATTTAAATATTTGAATTCAACTTTACATTGATTATGACCTCACCTATTCTTTTACACCCATACATTAGTCTTCTCTTTATAATTGTACCACTAACTTTCTCTCGTGCATGCATGCACACACACTACCAGTCGGCATTATCCATCGCACGCATGCAATCTTTTTCTTTAGGTCGGTCTCCCATGAAGGCACACACCCACACACAACCCCCTCTCCATCATATCGGGCATTCTTTATCTCTCAGGCGTGCATGCGCAACGATCAAGATTCCTCTATGTATGTGTGTATATAGCTAGGTCTTTCATAGTTTTCCACACAAACCGATCAATCGATATATCCAGTGAGGTCTCACCCTCTTTCCCACGTCCACATCGATCAATCTATACCTCTCTATATAGGATTAACATATATAGCTAATACACCCACATTAATTATATATCCAATGTCCCCCTCTCATCATCCATGCCTCCCGCTTCATCTCTCAGACGCGTGCACAATGGCGAAGACAGGGGGCAGTAAGGGCACTGCCCCCTCCCCCCTAACATCACTATATATGGAGGCTAATATGAATGTGATCATTAAACAATTGCTGCTAAAAATGGTTTAAGTTCATGAATTGACCCTCCTTGTAAAGGATTAGCAATGCTTGGCCCCTAGCTCATTTATTTTTCATGGCTCCGCCACTGCGCCCCCCCCCCCCCCCCCCCCCCCCCCCCCCCCCCCCCCCCCCCCCCCCCCCCCCCCCCCCCCCCCCCCCCCCCCCCCCCCCCCCCCCCCCCCCCCCCCCCCCCCCCCCCCCCCCCCCCCCCCCCCCCCCCCCCCCCCCCCCCCCCCCCCCCCCCCCCCCCCCCCCCCCCCCCCCCCCCCCCCCCCCCCCCCCCCCCCCCCCCCCCCCCCCCCCCCCCCCCCCCCCCCCCCCCCCCCCCCCCCCCCCCCCCCCCCCCCCCCCCCCCCCCCCCCCCCCCCCCCCCCCCCCCCCCCCCCCCCCCCCCCCCCCCCCCCCCCCCCCCCCCCCCCCCCCCCCCCCCCCCCCCCCCCCCCCCCCCCCCCCCCCCCCCCCCCCCCCCCCCCCCCCCCCCCCCCCCCCCCCCCCCCCCCCCCCCCCCCCCCCCCCCCCCCCCCCCCCCCCCCCCCCCCCCCCCCCCCCCCCCCCCCCCCCCCCCCCCCCCCCCCCCCCCCCCCCCCCCCCCCCCCCCCCCCCCCCCCCCCCCCCCCCCCCCCCCCCCCCCCCCCCCCCCCCCCCCCCCCCCCCCCCCCCCCCCCCCCCCCCCCCCCCCCCCCCCCCCCCCCCCCCCCCCCCCCCCCCCCCCCCCCGATTTTGAATGAGATGAACTATAAGAATTAAATGAAGGGCTGCATCAGGCATATATGACTCAGAACTTACATGCTATAGTGTGGTATTTATTCATAATTTGGTTGCAAAATCTGATGCGTGCAATGCACGTGTACCTTACTAGTACTTCGAGTATGTGCAAAACACGTAAATTAGAATACCAATGGCACGCTACACAGTGTCTCTCTTACAGTTCATGAAGCCACGTGGCACATGTGGATGCGTTGTCGCGACCTCCTTGCATGGATTGATCACAGTGACATGCTGCTGGTTCCAGAAGAATGTACACATCCTCCCTGAGCCATACTGGCGGTACGTGCACGAAGCGAAGATGTGCACACATGCCACGCACGCACTCATTCACTCGCACGCACACGTGGGTACACGGGCAGACGAAATTTTGTACCATGATCCACCCCATGTGATAATTTGACGCGTGTAAAGTCGTTCACTTCATTGATGGTCAAATAATACAGCGCATGCAAATTGAGTGGACGTGAGGGCGGAAGAAAGACATTATTACTCCATTGCGCGCATGCGAGTAGTTAAATCGTGGGTTGCTAGTAGTACTTCCATTGGTCTCCTTCGTATTTTGTGCCAATTTTTGACAGTAACATAATATTTACGCATTTGAGTAGTGTAGTACTTGAAATTTATGTTCCGCTAAACTCATCGAGAACCGTTTCGGGCCTCGAAACCAAAACCATCAATTAATCTTTACCTTGTTCCCATCACATTCGAAAGCCTGCTCACACCTACTAGTACGTACCAAACCTGAATGTGTTCCCACTATGCAAGTATTAGTACTAGTGCTAGTACTTAGGTTATAAAAAGGGGAACTACCTAACCGGAAATTACTCTACCTTTCATCCTCATAAGTGCTTCTTCTTCGTCCGTCGTTGCCATGGCCGGTGAGCAAAGCTCTAGGTCGATAACTACTCATAACAAGGGAGCGGCAACCAAGGCTGCGGAAAAAAAAGAGGGCTCGCCGCCATGCAGAGACCTCGAAAGATCTCTCACGGGCAGGCGATGGCTCCCAGGAGCGCCCTAGCCGCGGAGGCGAACATGCCGAGCCGGCGGAGCTGGAGTCGTTATCCCTCGATGGCATGCCCAATCAGCTCAATAAGCACCTCAATAAGCAGAAGGAATTCATCCAAGGCTTGATGGAGTTGCTGAAGGAGAGCCTCGACGACATGCCCGCTGAGCTCAATCAGCAGGGGGAGTTGACCGCCGGCTTGGTGATGCTTCTGAAGAAGAGCATTGCCTCGGAGAAGAAGGCGATCGGTGAAATCCTGCGACTTCAGGAGGACAAGGCGAAGCTCTGCCATGAGATCGACCTGTTGAAGGAGAAGTACACCGGCTGGAAGAAGTTGCATGAGAATAGTAGTTCCTCAATGAAGATGCTGCAGGCCCTCGTCATGGAATAGAAGCAGGAGTTGGCGAAGCTCCACATCGAGCACCCGACTGCTGTCAAGGTACGTAATGCAGCCGTGGAATAGATGATGAAGGCTCGCGTTGAGAAATCCCGCATCATGGACAGAATGAAGAAGATGGCGGAGGAGACGTGCAAGGAAATAGAGGTCGTGGAGGAGATGAAGAAGCGGTTACGACTCCGCGGCGAATTAGATCATTTGGGGTGATAATCTTCCTTCTTCTTTTGCTCCTGTGTTTCATCTTTTGCTTCGGGTGTTTCGCCGCACGTGTCACGTTCTCTGCGAGGCATGGATAGAACAATGGTTCTTTTAGGGAATGAATAGAACAATGCTAACAATGATATGACTAGCAAATTAGATCATTTTTATCGCCATATGGCACTGGGCTGTCGTGTTTCATGCTCCTTCGTTGCAGTACTACTCCAATGGAAAACTTGAGTATACCGCACGGTTCTTTGCTCCTCCTCGATCAGGTCGTCGGCGCATTTGTACCCCCCCCCCCCCCCCCCCCCCCCCCCCCCCCCCCCCCCCCCCCCCCCCCCCCCCCCCCCCCCCCCCCCCCCCCCCCCCCCCCCCCCCCCCCCCCCCCCCCCCCCCCCCCCCCCCCCCCCCCCCCCCCCCCCCCCCCCCCCCCCCCCCCCCCCCCCCCCCCCCCCCCCCCCCCCCCCCCCCCCCCCCCCCCCCCCCCCCCCCCCCCCCCCCCCCCCCCCCCCCCCCCCCCCCCCCCCCCCCCCCCCCCCCCCCCCCCCCCCCCCCCCCCCCCCCCCCCCCCCCCCCCCCCCCCCCCCCCCCCCCCCCCCCCCCCCCCCCCCCCCCCCCCCCCCCCCCCCCCCCCCCCCCCCCCCCCCCCCCCCCCCCCCCCCCCCCCCCCCCCCCCCCCCCCCCCCCCCCCCCCCCCCCCCCCCCCCCCCCCCCCCCCCCCCCCCCCCCCCCCCCCCCCCCCCCCCCCCCCCCCCCCCCCCCCCCCCCCCCCCCCCCCCCCCCCCCCCCCCCCCCCCCCCCCCCCCCCCCCCCCCCCCCCCCCCCCCCCCCCCCCCCCCCCCCCCCCCCCCCCCCCCCCCCCCCCCCCCCCCCCCCCCCCCCCCCCCCCCCCCCCCCCCCCCCCCCCCCCCCCCCCCCCCCCCCCCCCCCCCCCCCCCCCCCCCCCCCCCCCCCCCCCCCCCCCCCCCCCCCCCCCCCCCCCCCCCCCCCCCCCCCCCCCCCCCCCCCCCCCCCCCCCCCCCCCCCCCCCCCCCCCCCCCCCCCCCCCCCCCCCCCCCCCCCCCCCCCCCCCCCCCCCCCCCCCCCCCCCCCCCCCCCCCCCCCCCCCCCCCCCCCCCCCCCCCCCCCCCCCCCCCCCCCCCCCCCCCCCCCCCCCCCCCCCCCCCCCCCCCCCCCCCCCCCCCCCCCCCCCCCCCCCCCCCCCCCCCCCCCCCCCCCCCCCCCCCCCCCCCCCCCCCCCCCCCCCCCCCCCCCCCCCCCCCCCCCCCCCCCCCCCCCCCCCCCCCCCCCCCCCCCCCCCCCCCCCCCCCCCCCCCCCCCCCCCCCCCCCCCCCCCCCCCCCCCCCCCCCCCCCCCCCCCCCCCCCCCCCCCCCCCCCCCCCCCCCCCCCCCCCCCCCCCCCCCCCCCCCCCCCCCCCCCCCCCCCCCCCCCCCCCCCCCCCCCCCCCCCCCCCCCCCCCCCCCCCCCCCCCCCCCCCCCCCCCCCCCCCCCCCCCCCCCCCCCCCCCCCCCCCCCCCCCCCCCCCCCCCCCCCCCCCCCCCCCCCCCCCCCCCCCCCCCCCCCCCCCCCCCCCCCCCCCCCCCCCCCCCCCCCCCCCCCCCCCCCCCCCCCCCCCCCCCCCCCCCCCCCCCCCCCCCCCCCCCCCCCCCCCCCCCCCCCCCCCCCCCCCCCCCCCCCCCCCCCCCCCCCCCCCCCCCCCCCCCCCCCCCCCCCCCCCCCCCCCCCCCCCCCCCCCCCCCCCCCCCCCCCCCCCCCCCCCCCCCCCCCCCCCCCCCCCCCCCCCCCCCCCCCCCCCCCCCCCCCCCCCCCCCCCCCCCCCCCCCCCCCCCCCCCCCCCCCCCCCCCCCCCCCCCCCCCCCCCCCCCCCCCCCCCCCCCCCCCCCCCCCCCCCCCCCCCCCCCCCCCCCCCCCCCCCCCCCCCCCCCCCCCCCCCCCCCCCCCCCCCCCCCCCCCCCCCCCCCCCCCCCCCCCCCCCCCCCCCCCCCCCCCCCCCCCCCCCCCCCCCCCCCCCCCCCCCCCCCCCCCCCCCCCCCCCCCCCCCCCCCCCCCCCCCCCCCCCCCCCCCCCCCCCCCCCCCCCCCCCCCCCCCCCCCCCCCCCCCCCCCCCCCCCCCCCCCCCCCCCCCCCCCCCCCCCCCCCCCCCCCCCCCCCCCCCCCCCCCCCCCCCCCCCCCCCCCCCCCCCCCCCCCCCCCCCCCCCCCCCCCCCCCCCCCCCCCCCCCCCCCCCCCCCCCCCCCCCCCCCCCCCCCCCCCCCCCCCCCCCCCCCCCCCCCCCCCCCCCCCCCCCCCCCCCCCCCCCCCCCCCCCCCCCCCCCCCCCCCCCCCCCCCCCCCCCCCCCCCCCCCCCCCCCCCCCCCCCCCCCCCCCCCCCCCCCCCCCCCCCCCCCCCCCCCCCCCCCCCCCCCCCCCCCCCCCCCCCCCCCCCCCCCCCCCCCCCCCCCCCCCCCCCCCCCCCCCCCCCCCCCCCCCCCCCCCCCCCCCCCCCCCCCCCCCCCCCCCCCCCCCCCCCCCCCCCCCCCCCCCGGGCTAGATGTTGAGTACACCACAGTCTGGGAAGCGAGAAGAACCTAAAGGAGGCAGAGAAGAAGAAGCCTGCCATGATCCAGGTTTGCGTGCATGACTTATGCTTGGTCTACCAGATATGCCATGTCGATTTTGAGTGCGAGGAATTTAAGATGTTCCTCAAGGGCGGCCGAGTCTAATTCGTTACTGTAGACTTTAGGGACGATAAGGAAATCCTGGGTCGGATAGGCCTCATTGTAGGTGACCCCTTGGACCTCTAGAAGGAAGGGCTGGTGCCCTCCCGTGATCAGCCTTCAATGCTGACCCTGGCAGGAGCCATGGTTAATCCTTCGTACGGTAAACTAAAGAAACCTCCGCACACGTTTCATCGTGCATGGCAGTGGAATGTACTAGATATATACAACATCCACTATGCTGCAATGGATTGCTAACTTTGTTTCAATATCTACAAGGGTTGGATGAAGAGCAAGAGCCAACTGTGCGGTTCAAGCAAAGAAGTATCGCCCAAGAGGAAGAGGGACAAGGACAAAGTCGAGGATGTGGACGAGGACTCCGAGTAAGGTGGCAGTGTCGTTGCTCAAGGTGGTTCTAATGCAGTGTCTACCGGATTAGTTGCTTAGTTTAACTTCTGGTGTGCTTAGTTTTATTTGAGGGGTGTGTTGCGGTGAGCCCGCAGCAGAACTATGTTATGTTTCTTCTTGTTACTTTAACTCTTAAGTACATACATACATACTAGTATTTCTTACAGTTTATCTTTTAGTTGGTATAGTACTACGACTACCACTCGTTTCTCCCCCCCCCCCCCCCCCCCCCCCCCCCCCCCCCCCCCCCCCCCCCCCCCCCCCCCCCCCCCCCCCCCCCCCCCCCCCCCCCCCCCCCCCCCCCCCCCCCCCCCCCCCCCCCCCCCCCCCCCCCCCCCCCCCCCCCCCCCCCCCCCCCCCCCCCCCCCCCCCCCCCCCCCCCCCCCCCCCCCCCCCCCCCCCCCCCCCCCCCCCCCCCCCCCCCCCCCCCCCCCCCCCCCCCCCCCCCCCCCCCCCCCCCCCCCCCCCCCCCCCCCCCCCCCCCCCCCCCCCCCCCCCCCCCCCCCCCCCCCCCCCCCCCCCCCCCCCCCCCCCCCCCCCCCCCCCCCCCCCCCCCCCCCCCCCCCCCCCCCCCCCCCCCCCCCCCCCCCCCCCCCCCCCCCCCCCCCCCCCCCCCCCCCCCCCCCCCCCCCCCCCCCCCCCCCCCCCCCCCCCCCCCCCCCCCCCCCCCCCCCCCCCCCCCCCCCCCCCCCCCCCCCCCCCCCCCCCCCCCCCCCCCCCCCCCCCCCCCCCCCCCCCCCCCCCCCCCCCCCCCCCCCCCCCCCCCCCCCCCCCCCCCCCCCCCCCCCCCCCCCCCCCCCCCCCCCCCCCCCCCCCCCCCCCCCCCCCCCCCCCCCCCCCCCCCCCCCCCCCCCCCCCCCCCCCCCCCCCCCCCCCCCCCCCCCCCCCCCCCCCCCCCCCCCCCCCCCCCCCCCCCCCCCCCCCCCCCCCCCCCCCCCCCCCCCCCCCCCCCCCCCCCCCCCCCCCCCCCCCCCCCCCCCCCCCCCCCCCCCCCCCCCCCCCCCCCCCCCCCCCCCCCCCCCCCCCCCCCCCCCCCCCCCCCCCCCCCCCCCCCCCCCCCCCCCCCCCCCCCCCCCCCCCCCCCCCCCCCCCCCCCCCCCCCCCCCCCCCCCCCCCCCCCCCCCCCCCCCCCCCCCCCCCCCCCCCCCCCCCCCCCCCCCCCCCCCCCCCCCCCCCCCCCCCCCCCCCCCCCCCCCCCCCCCCCCCCCCCCCCCCCCCCCCCCCCCCCCCCCCCCCCCCCCCCCCCCCCCCCCCCCCCCCCCCCCCCCCCCCCCCCCCCCCCCCCCCCCCCCCCCCCCCCCCCCCCCCCCCCCCCCCCCCCCCCCCCCCCCCCCCCCCCCCCCCCCCCCCCCCCCCCCCCCCCCCCCCCCCCCCCCCCCCCCCCCCCCCCCCCCCCCCCCCCCCCCCCCCCCCCCCCCCCCCCCCCCCCCCCCCCCCCCCCCCCCCCCCCCCCCCCCCCCCCCCCCCCCCCCCCCCCCCCCCCCCCCGAAGGCTCGCATCGAGAAATCCCGCTTTATGGACAGAATGAAGAAGATGGCGGAGGAGACGCGCAAGGAGATGGAGGTCATGGAGGAGATGAAGAAGCAGTTATGACTCCACGGTGAATTAGATCATTTGGGGTGATAATCTTCCTTCTTCTTTTGCTCCTGTGTTTCATCTTTTGCTTCGGGTGTTTTGCCGCACGTGTCACGTTCTCTGCGAGGCATGAATAGAACAATGGTATTTTTTTGAGGGAATGAATAGAACAATGCTAACAATGAGATGACTAGCAAATTAGATCATTTTTTATTGCCATATGGCACTGGGCTGCCATGTTTCGTGCTCCTCCGTCGCAGTACTACTCCAGTGGAAAACTTGAGTATAGCGCACGGTTCCTTGCTCCTCCTCGATCAGGTCGTCGGCGCATTTATACGAGCAGTCAAACCACAAGGCCCTGCCTTCTAGCAGTAATGAGTCGTCAAATCACAAAGGCCCTCGCCTCTCGTGAAACCGACCAAGCTAGACTGTCCCGCCCTCTAGCCTTTTAAAAAATGTATACTTTCGTACAACAGTAGTATCAATGGATTGCCCCCCCCCCCCCCCCCCCCCCCCCCCCCCCCCCCCCCCCCCCCCCCCCCCCCCCCCCCCCCCCCCCCCCCCCCCCCCCCCCCCCCCCCCCCCCCCCCCCCCCCCCCCCCCCCCCCCCCCCCCCCCCCCCCCCCCCCCCCCCCCCCCCCCCCCCCCCCCCCCCCCCCCCCCCCCCCCCCCCCCCCCCCCCCCCCCCCCCCCCCCCCCCCCCCCCCCCCCCCCCCCCCCCCCCCCCCCCCCCCCCCCCCCCCCCCCCCCCCCCCCCCCCCCCCCCCCCCCCCCCCCCCCCCCCCCCCCCCCCCCCCCCCCCCCCCCCCCCCCCCCCCCCCCCCCCCCCCCCCCCCCCCCCCCCCCCCCCCCCCCCCCCCCCCCCCCCCCCCCCCCCCCCCCCCCCCCCCCCCCCCCCCCCCCCCCCCCCCCCCCCCCCCCCCCCCCCCCCCCCCCCCCCCCCCCCCCCCCCCCCCCCCCCCCCCCCCCCCCCCCCCCCCCCCCCCCCCCCCCCCCCCCCCCCCCCCCCCCCCCCCCCCCCCCCCCCCCCCCCCCCCCCCCCCCCCCCCCCCCCCCCCCCCCCCCCCCCCCCCCCCCCCCCCCCCCCCCCCCCCCCCCCCCCCCCCCCCCCCCCCCCCCCCCCCCCCCCCCCCCCCCCCCCCCCCCCCCCCCCCCCCCCCCCCCCCCCCCCCCCCCCCCCCCCCCCCCCCCCCCCCCCCCCCCCCCCCCCCCCCCCCCCCCCCCCCCCCCCCCCCCCCCCCCCCCCCCCCCCCCCCCCCCCCCCCCCCCCCCCCCCCCCCCCCCCCCCCCCCCCCCCCCCCCCCCCCCCCCCCCCCCCCCCCCCCCCCCCCCCCCCCCCCCCCCCCCCCCCCCCCCCCCCCCCCCCCCCCCCCCCCCCCCCCCCCCCCCCCCCCCCCCCCCCCCCCCCCCCCCCCCCCCCCCCCCCCCCCCCCCCCCCCCCCCCCCCCCCCCCCCCCCCCCCCCCCCCCCCCCCCCCCCCCCCCCCCCCCCCCCCCCCCCCCCCCCCCCCCCCCCCCCCCCCCCCCCCCCCCCCCCCCCCCCCCCCCCCCCCCCCCCCCCCCCCCCCCCCCCCCCCCCCCCCCCCCCCCCCCCCCCCCCCCCCCCCCCCCCCCCCCCCCCCCCCCCCCCCCCCCCCCCCCCCCCCCCCCCCCCCCCCCCCCCCCCCCCCCCCCCCCCCCCCCCCCCCCCCCCCCCCCCCCCCCCCCCCCCCCCCCCCCCCCCCCCCCCCCCCCCCCCCCCCCCCCCCCCCCCCCCCCCCCCCCCCCCCCCCCCCCCCCCCCCCCCCCCCCCCCCCCCCCCCCCCCCCCCCCCCCCCCCCCCCCCCCCCCCCCCCCCCCCCCCCCCCCCCCCCCCCCCCCCCCCCCCCCCCCCCCCCCCCCCCCCCCCCCCCCCCCCCCCCCCCCCCCCCCCCCCCCCCCCCCCCCCCCCCCCCCCCCCCCCCCCCCCCCCCCCCCCCCCCCCCCCCCCCCCCCCCCCCCCCCCCCCCCCCCCCCCCCCCCCCCCCCCCCCCCCCCCCCCCCCCCCCCCCCCCCCCCCCCCCCCCCCCCCCCCCCCCCCCCCCCCCCCCCCCCCCCCCCCCCCCCCCCCCCCCCCCCCCCCCCCCCCCCCCCCCCCCCCCCCCCCCCCCCCCCCCCCCCCCCCCCCCCCCCCCCCCCCCCCCCCCCCCCCCCCCCCCCCCCCCCCCCCCCCCCCCCCCCCCCCCCCCCCCCCCCCCCCCCCCCCCCCCCCCCCCCCCCCCCCCCCCCCCCCCCCCCCCCCCCCCCCCCCCCCCCCTTGACCGGAGACGTGTCTCGGTCATGTCTACATAGTTCTTGAACCCGTAGGGTTCGCACGCTTAAAGTTCAGTGACGATTTGTATTATAAGTTTATGTGTTTTGATGTACCGAAGGTAGTTCGGAGTCCCGGATGAGATCGGGATATGACGAGGAGTCTCGAAATGGTTGAGACATAAAGATCGATATATTGGACGACTATATTCAGACATCGTAAAGGTTCTGAGTGATTCGGGTATTTTTCGGAGTACCGGAGAGTTACGGGAATTCGCCGGGGAGTACATGGGCCTTATTGGGCTTTAGGGGAAAGAGAGAGGGGAGGCTGCGCGCCCCCCAAGGCTTAGTCCGAATTGGACTAAGGGGAGGGGCGGCGCCCCCTCCTTCCTTCTCTTCTCTTTTCCCTTTCCTTCTCTCCTACTCCTACTACTTGGAAGGGCTCCTAGTTCTACTAGGAAAGGGGGAATCCTACTCCCGGTGGGAGTAGGACTCCGCTAGGGCGCGCCATAGAGAGGGCCAACCCTCCCCCTCCTCCACTCCTTTATATACGGGGGAGGGGGGCACCCCGTAGACACAATAATTGATCATTGATCTCTTAGCCGTGTGCGATGCCCCCCTCCACCATAATCCACCTCGATCATATCGTAGCGGTGCTTAGGCGAAGCCCTGCGTCGGTAGCATCATCATCATCGTCACCACACCGTCGTGCTGACGAAACTCTCCTGTGAAGCTTTGCTGGATCGGAGCTCGCGGGACGTCATCGAGTTGAACGTGTGCTGAACTCGGAGGTGCCGTGCGTTCGGTACTTGGATCGGTCGGATCGTGAAGACGTACGACTACATCAACCGCGTTGTGCTAACGCTTCCGCTTTCGGTCTACGAGGGTACGTGGACACACTCTCCCCTCTCGTTGCTATGCATCACCATGATCCTGTGTGTGCGTAGGATTTTTTTTGAAATTACTACGTTCCCCAACAGTGGTATCGGAGCCTGGTTTTGTGCGTAGATGTTATATGCACGAGTAGAACACAAGTGAGTTGTGGGCGATACAAGTCATACTTCTTACCAGCATGTCATACTTTGGTTCGACGGTATTGTTGGATGAAGCGGCCCGGACCGACATTACGTGTACGCTTACGCGAGACTGGGTGTACCGACGTGCTTTGCACACAGGTGGCTGGCGGCGATCTGGATGAATCTAAGTCTCGATCTAGATACATATTAAAAGTGGGAGCTATTAGCTAGAGTAGCTCCATGCAGAGCATTGTAGACATAGAAATTTGCAAAATACTTACGGATATGTATGTGACAGACCCGTTGACTAAAATTATCTCACAAGCAAAACATGATCACACCTTAGTACTCTTTGGGTGTTAATCACATAGCGATGTGAACTAGACTACTGACTCTAGTAAACCCTTTGGGTGTTGGTCACATGTCGATGTGAACTATGGGTGTTAACCACATAAAGATGTGAACTATTGATGTTAAATCACATGGCGATGTGAACTAGATTATTGACTCTAGTGCAAGTGGGAGACTGAAGGAAATATGCCCTAGAGGCAATAATAAAGTTATTATTTATTTCATGATAAATGTTTATTATTCATGCTAGAATTGTATTAACCGGAAACTTGATACATGTGTGAATACATAGACAAAACAACGTGTCCCTAGTATGCCTCTACTTGACTAGCTTATTCATCAAAGATGGTTATGTTTCCTGGCCATAGACATGTGTTGTCATTTGATGAACGGGATCACATCATTAGTAGAATGATGTGATGGATGAGACCCATCCGTTAGCTTAGCACTTGATCGTTTAGTATGTTGCTATTGCTTTCTTCATGCCCCCCCCCCCCCCCCCCCCCCCCCCCCCCCCCCCCCCCCCCCCCCCCCCCCCCCCCCCCCCCCCCCCCCCCCCCCCCCCCCCCCCCCCCCCCCCCCCCCCCCCCCCCCCCCCCCCCCCCCCCCCCCCCCCCCCCCCCCCCCCCCCCCCCCCCCCCCCCCCCCCCCCCCCCCCCCCCCCCCCCCCCCCCCCCCCCCCCCCCCCCCCCCCCCCCCCCCCCCCCCCCCCCCCCCCCCCCCCCCCCCCCCCCCCCCCCCCCCCCCCCCCCCCCCCCCCCCCCCCCCCCCCCCCCCCCCCCCCCCCCCCCCCCCCCCCCCCCCCCCCCCCCCCCCCCCCCCCCCCCCCCCCCCCCCCCCCCCCCCCCCCCCCCCCCCCCCCCCCCCCCCCCCCCCCCCCCCCCCCCCCCCCCCCCCCCCCCCCCCCCCCCCCCCCCCCCCCCCCCCCCCCCCCCCCCCCCCCCCCCCCCCCCCCCCCCCCCCCCCCCCCCCCCCCCCCCCCCCCCCCCCCCCCCCCCCCCCCCCCCCCCCCCCCCCCCCCCCCCCCCCCCCCCCCCCCCCCCCCCCCCCCCCCCCCCCCCCCCCCCCCCCCCCCCCCCCCCCCCCCCCCCCCCCCCCCCCCCCCCCCCCCCCCCCCCCCCCCCCCCCCCCCCCCCCCCCCCCCCCCCCCCCCCCCCCCCCCCCCCCCCCCCCCCCCCCCCCCCCCCCCCCCCCCCCCCCCCCCCCCCCCCCCCCCCCCCCCCCCCCCCCCCCCCCCCCCCCCCCCCCCCCCCCCCCCCCCCCCCCCCCCCCCCCCCCCCCCCCCCCCCCCCCCCCCCCCCCCCCCCCCCCCCCCCCCCCCCCCCCCCCCCCCCCCCCCCCCCCCCCCCCCCCCCCCCCCCCCCCCCCCCCCCCCCCCCCCCCCCCCCCCCCCCCCCCCCCCCCCCCCCC
This sequence comes from Thinopyrum obtusiflorum, assembly GCA_036873465.1. NCBI lineage: Eukaryota > Viridiplantae > Streptophyta > Magnoliopsida > Poales > Poaceae > Thinopyrum > Thinopyrum obtusiflorum. The sequence goes on from JAAAWM010010002.1 coordinate 24,374, forward strand.
CCCCCCCCCCCCCCCCCCCCCCCCCCCCCCCCCCCCCCCCCCCCCCCCCCCCCCCCCCCCCCCCCCCCCCCCCCCCCCCCCCCCCCCCCCCCCCCCCCCCCCCCCCCCCCCCCCCCCCCCCCCCCCCCCCCCCCCCCCCCCCCCCCCCCCCCCCCCCCCCCCCCCCCCCCCCCCCCCCCCCCCCCCCCCCCCCCCCCCCCCCCCCCCCCCCCCCCCCCCCCCCCCCCCCCCCCCCCCCCCCCCCCCCCCCCCCCCCCCCCCCCCCCCCCCCCCCCCCCCCCCCCCCCCCCCCCCCCCCCCCCCCCCCCCCCCCCCCCCCCCCCCCCCCCCCCCCCCCCCCCCCCCCCCCCCCCCCCCCCCCCCCCCCCCCCCCCCCCCCCCCCCCCCCCCCCCCCCCCCCCCCCCCCCCCCCCCCCCCCCCCCCCCCCCCCCCCCCCCCCCCCCCCCCCCCCCCCCCCCCCCCCCCCCCCCCCCCCCCCCCCCCCCCCCCCCCCCCCCCCCCCCCCCCCCCCCCCCCCCCCCCCCCCCCCCCCCCCCCCCCCCCCCCCCCCCCCCCCCCCCCCCCCCCCCCCCCCCCCCCCCCCCCCCCCCCCCCCCCCCCCCCCCCCCCCCCCCCCCCCCCCCCCCCCCCCCCCCCCCCCCCCCCCCCCCCCCCCCCCCCCCCCCCCCCCCCCCCCCCCCCCCCCCCCCCCCCCCCCCCCCCCCCCCCCCCCCCCCCCCCCCCCCCCCCCCCCCCCCCCCCCCCCCCCCCCCCCCCCCCCCCCCCCCCCCCCCCCCCCCCCCCCCCCCCCCCCCCCCCCCCCCCCCCCCCCCCCCCCCCCCCCCCCCCCCCCCCCCCCCCCCCCCCCCCCCCCCCCCCCCCCCCCCCCCCCCCCCCCCCCCCCCCCCCCCCCCCCCCCCCCCCCCCCCCCCCCCCCCCCCCCCCCCCCCCCCCCCCCCCCCCCCCCCCCCCCCCCCCCCCCCCCCCCCCCCCCCCCCCCCCCCCCCCCCCCCCCCCCCCCCCCCCCCCCCCCCCCCCCCCCCCCCCCCCCCCCCCCCCCCCCCCCCCCCCCCCCCCCCCCCCCCCCCCCCCCCCCCCCCCCCCCCCCCCCCCCCCCCCCCCCCCCCCCCCCCCCCCCCCCCCCCCCCCCCCCCCCCCCCCCCCCCCCCCCCCCCCCCCCCCCCCCCCCCCCCCCCCCCCCCCCCCCCCCCCCCCCCCCCCCCCCCCCCCCCCCCCCCCCCCCCCCCCCCCCCCCCCCCCCCCCCCCCCCCCCCCCCCCCCCCCCCCCCCCCCCCCCCCCCCCCCCCCCCCCCCCCCCCCCCCCCCCCCCCCCCCCCCCCCCCCCCCCCCCCCCCCCCCCCCCCCCCCCCCCCCCCCCCCCCCCCCCCCCCCCCCCCCCCCCCCCCCCCCCCCCCCCCCCCCCCCCCCCCCCCCCCCCCCCCCCCCCCCCCCCCCCCCCCCCCCCCCCCCCCCCCCCCCCCCCCCCCCCCCCCCCCCCCCCCCCCCCCCCCCCCCCCCCCCCCCCCCCCCCCCCCCCCCCCCCCCCCCCCCCCCCCCCCCCCCCCCCCCCCCCCCCCCCCCCCCCCCCCCCCCCCCCCCCCCCCCCCCCCCCCCCCCCCCCCCCCCCCCCCCCCCCCCCCCCCCCCCCCCCCCCCCCCCCCCCCCCCCCCCCCCCCCCCCCCCCCCCCCCCCCCCCCCCCCCCCCCCCCCCCCCCCCCCCCCCCCCCCCCCCCCCCCCCCCCCCCCCCCCCCCCCCCCCCCCCCCCCCCCCCCCCCCCCCCCCCCCCCCCCCCCCCCCCCCCCCCCCCCCCCCCCCCCCCCCCCCCCCCCCCCCCCCCCCCCCCCCCCCCCCCCCCCCCCCCCCCCCCCCCCCCCCCCCCCCCCCCCCCCCCCCCCCCCCCCCCCCCCCCCCCCCCCCCCCCCCCCCCCCCCCCCCCCCCCCCCCCCCCCCCCCCCCCCCCCCCCCCCCCCCCCCCCCCCCCCCCCCCCCCCCCCCCCCCCCCCCCCCCCCCCCCCCCCCCCCCCCCCCCCCCCCCCCCCCCCCCCCCCCCCCCCCCCCCCCCCCCCCCCCCCCCCCCCCCCCCCCCCCCCCCCCCCCCCCCCCCCCCCCCCCCCCCCCCCCCCCCCCCCCCCCCCCCCCCCCCCCCCCCCCCCCCCCCCCCCCCCCCCCCCCCCCCCCCCCCCCCCCCCCCCCCCCCCCCCCCCCCCCCCCCCCCCCCCCCCCCCCCCCCCCCCCCCCCCCCCCCCCCCCCCCCCCCCCCCCCCCCCCCCCCCCCCCCCCCCCCCCCCCCCCCCCCCCCCCCCCCCCCCCCCCCCCCCCCCCCCCCCCCCCCCCCCCCCCCCCCCCCCCCCCCCCCCCCCCCCCCCCCCCCCCCCCCCCCCCCCCCCCCCCCCCCCCCCCCCCCCCCCCCCCCCCCCCCCCCCCCCCCCCCCCCCCCCCCCCCCCCCCCCCCCCCCCCCCCCCCCCCCCCCCCCCCCCCCCCCCCCCCCCCCCCCCCCCCCCCCCCCCCCCCCCCCCCCCCCCCCCCCCCCCCCCCCCCCCCCCCCCCCCCCCCCCCCCCCCCCCCCCCCCCCCCCCCCCCCCCCCCCCCCCCCCCCCCCCCCCCCCCCCCCCCCCCCCCCCCCCCCCCCCCCCCCCCCCCCCCCCCCCCCCCCCCCCCCCCCCCCCCCCCCCCCCCCCCCCCCCCCCCCCCCCCCCCCCCCCCCCCCCCCCCCCCCCCCCCCCCCCCCCCCCCCCCCCCCCCCCCCCCCCCCCCCCCCCCCCCCCCCCCCCCCCCCCCCCCCCCCCCCCCCCCCCCCCCCCCCCCCCCCCCCCCCCCCCCCCCCCCCCCCCCCCCCCCCCCCCCCCCCCCCCCCCCCCCCCCCCCCCCCCCCCCCCCCCCCCCCCCCCCCCCCCCCCCCCCCCCCCCCCCCCCCCCCCCCCCCCCCCCCCCCCCCCCCCCCCCCCCCCCCCCCCCCCCCCCCCCCCCCCCCCCCCCCCCCCCCCCCCCCCCCCCCCCCCCCCCCCCCCCCCCCCCCCCCCCCCCCCCCCCCCCCCCCCCCCCCCCCCCCCCCCCCCCCCCCCCCCCCCCCCCCCCCCCCCCCCCCCCCCCCCCCCCCCCCCCCCCCCCCCCCCCCCCCCCCCCCCCCCCCCCCCCCCCCCCCCCCCCCCCCCCCCCCCCCCCCCCCCCCCCCCCCCCCCCCCCCCCCCCCCCCCCCCCCCCCCCCCCCCCCCCCCCCCCCCCCCCCCCCCCCCCCCCCCCCCCCCCCCCCCCCCCCCCCCCCCCCCCCCCCCCCCCCCCCCCCCCCCCCCCCCCCCCCCCCCCCCCCCCCCCCCCCCCCCCCCCCCCCCCCCCCCCCCCCCCCCCCCCCCCCCCCCCCCCCCCCCCCCCCCCCCCCCCCCCCCCCCCCCCCCCCCCCCCCCCCCCCCCCCCCCCCCCCCCCCCCCCCCCCCCCCCCCCCCCCCCCCCCCCCCCCCCCCCCCCCCCCCCCCCCCCCCCCCCCCCCCCCCCCCCCCCCCCCCCCCCCCCCCCCCCCCCCCCCCCCCCCCCCCCCCCCCCCCCCCCCCCCCCCCCCCCCCCCCCCCCCCCCCCCCCCCCCCCCCCCCCCCCCCCCCCCCCCCCCCCCCCCCCCCCCCCCCCCCCCCCCCCCCCCCCCCCCCCCCCCCCCCCCCCCCCCCCCCCCCCCCCCCCCCCCCCCCCCCCCCCCCCCCCCCCCCCCCCCCCCCCCCCCCCCCCCCCCCCCCCCCCCCCCCCCCCCCCCCCCCCCCCCCCCCCCCCCCCCCCCCCCCCCCCCCCCCCCCCCCCCCCCCCCCCCCCCCCCCCCCCCCCCCCCCCCCCCCCCCCCCCCCCCCCCCCCCCCCCCCCCCCCCCCCCCCCCCCCCCCCCCCCCCCCCCCCCCCCCCCCCCCCCCCCCCCCCCCCCCCCCCCCCCCCCCCCCCCCCCCCCCCCCCCCCCCCCCCCCCCCCCCCCCCCCCCCCCCCCCCCCCCCCCCCCCCCCCCCCCCCCCCCCCCCCCCCCCCCCCCCCCCCCCCCCCCCCCCCCCCCCCCCCCCCCCCCCCCCCCCCCCCCCCCCCCCCCCCCCCCCCCCCCCCCCCCCCCCCCCCCCCCCCCCCCCCCCCCCCCCCCCCCCCCCCCCCCCCCCCCCCCCCCCCCCCCCCCCCCCCCCCCCCCCCCCCCCCCCCCCCCCCCCCCCCCCCCCCCCCCCCCCCCCCCCCCCCCCCCCCCCCCCCCCCCCCCCCCCCCCCCCCCCCCCCCCCCCCCCCCCCCCCCCCCCCCCCCCCCCCCCCCCCCCCCCCCCCCCCCCCCCCCCCCCCCCCCCCCCCCCCCCCCCCCCCCCCCCCCCCCCCCCCCCCCCCCCCCCCCCCCCCCCCCCCCCCCCCCCCCCCCCCCCCCCCCCCCCCCCCCCCCCCCCCCCCCCCCCCCCCCCCCCCCCCCCCCCCCCCCCCCCCCCCCCCCCCCCCCCCCCCCCCCCCCCCCCCCCCCCCCCCCCCCCCCCCCCCCCCCCCCCCCCCCCCCCCCCCCCCCCCCCCCCCCCCCCCCCCCCCCCCCCCCCCCCCCCCCCCCCCCCCCCCCCCCCCCACTATTGCTTCTACGACTATCGCTACCGCTTAGTGATAAAGTAAAGCATTACAAGGCGATTGCATTGCATACAATAAAGCGACAACCATATGGCTCCTGCCAGTTGCCAATAACTCAGTTACAAAACATGATCATCTCATACAATAAAATATAGCATCATGTCTTGACCATATCACGTCACAACATGCCCTGCAAAAACAAGTTAGACGTCCTCTACTTTGTTGTTGTAAGTTTTACGTGGCTGCTGCGAGCTGAGCAAGAACCGTTCTTACCTACGCATCAAAACCACAACGATAGTTCGTCAAGTTAGTGTTGTTTTAACCTTCACAAGGACCGGGCGTAGCCACACTCGGTTCAACTAAAGTTGGAGAAACTGACACCCGCTAGTCACCTGTGTGCAAAGCACGGCAGTAAAACCAGTCTCGCGTAAGCGTACGCGTAATGTCGGTCCGGGCCGCTTCATCCAACAATACCGCCGAACCAAAGTGTGACATGCTAGTAAGCAGTATGACTTGTATCGCCCACAACTCACTTGTGTTCTACTCGTGCATATAACATCTATGCATAAAACCAGGCTCAGATGCCACTGTTGGGGAACGTAGTAACTTCAAAAATTTCCTACGCACACGCAAGATCATGGTGATGCATAGCAACGAGAGGGGAGAGTGTGTCCACGTACCCTCGTAGACCGAAAGCGGAAGCGTTATGACAACGCGGTTGATGTAGTTGTACGTCTTCACGATCCGACCGATCCAGGTACCGAACGCACGGCACCTCCGAGTTCAGCACACGTTCAGCTCGATGACGTCCCACGAACTCCGATCCAGCAGAGCTTTGCGGGAGAGTTCCGTCAGCACGACGGCGTGATGACGGTGTTGATGATGCTACCGACGCAGGGCTTCGCCTAAGCACCGCTACGATATTACCGAGGTGGAATATGGTGGAGGGGGGCACCGCACACAGCTAAGAGATCAATGATCAATTGTTGTGTCTATGGGGTGCCCCCCCTCCCCCGTATATAAAGGAGTGGAGGAGGGCGAGGGCTGGCCCTCTCTATGGTGCGCCCTAGGGAGTCCTACTCCCACCAGGAGTAGGATTCCCTCTTTCCTAGTAGAACTAGGAGCCCTTCCAAGTAGTAGGAGTAGGAGAGAAGGACCCCCCCCCCCCCCCCCCCCCCCCCCCCCCCCCCCCCCCCCCCCCCCCCCCCCCCCCCCCCCCCCCCCCCCCCCCCCCCCCCCCCCCCCCCCCCCCCCCCCCCCCCCCCCCCCCCCCCCCCCCCCCCCCCCCCCCCCCCCCCCCCCCCCCCCCCCCCCCCCCCCCCCCCCCCCCCCCCCCCCCCCCCCCCCCCCCCCCCCCCCCCCCCCCCCCCCCCCCCCCCCCCCCCCCCCCCCCCCCCCCCCCCCCCCCCCCCCCCCCCCCCCCCCCCCCCCCCCCCCCCCCCCCCCCCCCCCCCCCCCCCCCCCCCCCCCCCCCCCCCCCCCCCCCCCCCCCCCCCCCCCCCCCCCCCCCCCCCCCCCCCCCCCCCCCCCCCCCCCCCCCCCCCCCCCCCCCCCCCCCCCCCCCCCCCCCCCCCCCCCCCCCCCCCCCCCCCCCCCCCCCCCCCCCCCCCCCCCCCCCCCCCCCCCCCCCCCCCCCCCCCCCCCCCCCCCCCCCCCCCCCCCCCCCCCCCCCCCCCCCCCCCCCCCCCCCCCCCCCCCCCCCCCCCCCCCCCCCCCCCCCCCCCCCCCCCCCCCCCCCCCCCCCCCCCCCCCCCCCCCCCCCCCCCCCCCCCCCCCCCCCCCCCCCCCCCCCCCCCCCCCCCCCCCCCCCCCCCCCCCCCCCCCCCCCCCCCCCCCCCCCCCCCCCCCCCCCCCCCCCCCCCCCCCCCCCCCCCCCCCCCCCCCCCCCCCCCCCCCCCCCCCCCCCCCCCCCCCCCCCCCCCCCCCCCCCCCCCCCCCCCCCCCCCCCCCCCCCCCCCCCCCCCCCCCCCCCCCCCCCCCCCCCCCCCCCCCCCCCCCCCCCCCCCCCCCCCCCCCCCCCCCCCCCCCCCCCCCCCCCCCCCCCCCCCCCCCCCCCCCCCCCCCCCCCCCCCCCCCCCCCCCCCCCCCCCCCCCCCCCCCCCCCCCCCCCCCCCCCCCCCCCCCCCCCCCCCCCCCCCCCCCCCCCCCCCCCCCCCCCCCCCCCCCCCCCCCCCCCCCCCCCCCCCCCCCCCCCCCCCCCCCCCCCCCCCCCCCCCCCCCCCCCCCCCCCCCCCCCCCCCCCCCCCCCCCCCCCCCCCCCCCCCCCCCCCCCCCCCCCCCCCCCCCCCCCCCCCCCCCCCCCCCCCCCCCCCCCCCCCCCCCCCCCCCCCCCCCCCCCCCCCCCCCCCCCCCCCCCCCCCCCCCCCCCCCCCCCCCCCCCCCCCCCCCCCCCCCCCCCCCCCCCCCCCCCCCCCCCCCCCCCCCCCCCCCCCCCCCCCCCCCCCCCCCCCCCCCCCCCCCCCCCCCCCCCCCCCCCCCCCCCCCCCCCCCCCCCCCCCCCCCCCCCCCCCCCCCCCCCCCCCCCCCCCCCCCCCCCCCCCCCCCCCCCCCCCCCCCCCCCCCCCCCCCCCCCCCCCCCCCCCCCCCCCCCCCCCCCCCCCCCCCCCCCCCCCCCCCCCCCCCCCCCCCCCCCCCCCCCCCCCCCCCCCCCCCCCCCCCCCCCCCCCCCCCCCCCCCCCCCCCCCCCCCCCCCCCCCCCCCCCCCCCCCCCCCCCCCCCCCCCCCCCCCCCCCCCCCCCCCCCCCCCCCCCCCCCCCCCCCCCCCCCCCCCCCCCCCCCCCCCCCCCCCCCCCCCCCCCCCCCCCCCCCCCCCCCCCCCCCCCCCCCCCCCCCCCCCCCCCCCCCCCCCCCCCCCCCCCCCCCCCCCCCCCCCCCCCCCCCCCCCCCCCCCCCCCCCCCCCCCCCCCCCCCCCCCCCCCCCCCCCCCCCCCCCCCCCCCCCCCCCCCCCCCCCCCTTGGAATAGGAAAAAGGGAAGGGAGAAGGAGAAGAAAGGAAGGGGGCGCCCCCTTCCCTAGTCCAATTCGGACCAATCCATGGGGAGGGGTGCGGCCACCCTTTGAGGCCTTTCTCTCCTTTTCCGTATGGCCCATTAAGGCCCAATACGAATTCCCGTAACTCTCCGGTACTCTGAAAAATACCCGAATCACTCGGAACCTTTTCGATGTCCGAATATAGTCGTCCAATATATCGATCTTTATGTCTCGACAATTTCGAGACTCCTCGTCATGTCTCCGATCTCATCCGGGACTCCGAACTACCTTCGGTATATCAAAACACATAAACTCATAATACAAATCGTCACCGAACTTTAAGCGTGCGGACCCTACGGGTTCGAGAACTATGTAGACATGACCGAGACACGTCTCCGGTCAATAACCAATAGCGGAACCAGGATGCTCATATTGGCTACCACATATTCTACGAAGATCTTTATCGGTCAAACCGCATAACAACATACGTTGTT
>JAAAWM010010003.1:0-32390 GCA_036873465.1 Thinopyrum obtusiflorum
CTACAAACATGGATGCCCTGGCTTGCCTTGATCTGCTGGGTTGTTCAAAAACTAACTACAGGAGGAGGTGCTGGAGTCACTGCTGCAAGTGCCTCCTGAACACGACACAGCTCCTCAGCCAAAGAAATGATCATGTGGTAACTAGCATTCATATAGCGAGACAAAACACCAGTTGCATGGTCACACGCCGGGTCAATAGGTGGAAAAAGGACTCGCCCTGTCGTAGGTGACAGAGTGGGATAGCGAAAGAAACCTGGGTGGGTCCGCATTTCGGCCTCGTGGAAGCGCAAGTCAGTAATAGCCTCCATGGCAGCAAACTGAATCGCCAACTCCGGAGTAGAAGCCACTCCGCCCTTAGAAGAGCGAGACGAGCTCCCAATATCCGAAGTCGCGGTCATGTGAGCCACTGCATGGTACTCATATACCGACTCGCCCAACTGCTCCCGGAACACCTGATACACCGGGTCTTCACCGTGGGGATACAGTCGAAGCCAGATGCTGCGGAGCAGAGATGGAAAAGTGTGGGGTTCTGGTTCATGCTGGAAGTGATATGGGACTGGTGCCATCTACACTCACAAAGCCAAGGTTAGTACATGATAAATTACGATGCAGGATGCATAGCGTGCAATAACCAAATGCAGCACACTCAAGAGTCCCTATGCTAATCGCCATCCTAGCGCGGGTTCCCTAGGGTGTCCTACAGTCAGCATGGCTCTGATACCAAGCGTTGTGGCACCCCGGCTCAGCGAACCGGTTTACCCATGTTTCCAACCCAGAGATCATGTCTTCTGGAAACACACAACAACTTGGAACAGAACAAAGCTGAACTTTTATTGATAATAGTCGGGTACAAGCTCATATTTTACATGACCATCGAGGCCAGAAGCACATTTAGTGCTGCAACAGTATCTACATTATTTGGGGGGGGGGGGGGGGGGGGGGGGGGGGGGGGGGGGGGGGGGGGGGGGGGGGGGGGGGGGGGGGGGGGGGGGGGGGGGGGGGGGGGGGGGGGGGGGGGGGGGGGGGGGGGGGGGGGGGGGGGGGGGGGGGGGGGGGGGGGGGGGGGGGGGGGGGGGGGGGGGGGGGGGGGGGGGGGGGGGGGGGGGGGGGGGGGGGGGGGGGGGGGGGGGGGGGGGGGGGGGGGGGGGGGGGGGGGGGGGGGGGGGGGGGGGGGGGGGGGGGGGGGGGGGGGGGGGGGGGGGGGGGGGGGGGGGGGGGGGGGGGGGGGGGGGGGGGGGGGGGGGGGGGGGGGGGGGGGGGGGGGGGGGGGGGGGGGGGGGGGGGGGGGGGGGGGGGGGGGGGGGGGGGGGGGGGGGGGGGGGGGGGGGGGGGGGGGGGGGGGGGGGGGGGGGGGGGGGGGGGGGGGGGGGGGGGGGGGGGGGGGGGGGGGGGGGGGGGGGGGGGGGGGGGGGGGGGGGGGGGGGGGGGGGGGGGGGGGGGGGGGGGGGGGGGGGGGGGGGGGGGGGGGGGGCATTCGGGTGGACCAGCGTTGCTCCAACGAAACCTGCCTGACCCGTGACTCTATCATCGTACCACCGGCACTCATCCTCCCTTGGAGGCCTGCCCTGGGTGGCCCCTGTGTCCTCATGACACCTGCCACCGTCGTGGCCAAACTCGGTAATCCCAAACGGGGATTACTGTCCCAAACGGGGATGCCGGCAAAACAACTCAACTGGGCTCACAGGGTTATCGCCGTCTACCTGATCAGGGCAGCACGCACGCATAACCCTCCCTCTTTGGAGGTACCGGTGAAAGAGCACGCAGTCAGACCAGGTCAAGGCCGTCCCATACCGGCTAATGTGGCTGCACGGGAAAGCCCGGACAGGTGACTCATGATCAACCAACTAAGTTCCACTTTGTCAACAGGGTTATTTTATCAAGTTAACTTAGTTGGTCAAATAAGTCATTTAAATACCTAGCTAGCAATTATCCATAATAAATAAATACCCAAAATTGCATATGAAATAATGCAATGCTATGAAATGCGGCTACAAACATGGATGCCCTGGCTTGCCTTGATCTGCTGGGTTGTTCAAAAACTCTTGATCTTCAAATCCACAAGTTTCTCCTTCTGGAATTATTTTAAAACAGCAAAAGAAAATGTCACATAACACTGTTTAAATCACCAGCAATTCTGTGAATGAGAGAAAAATGTGAAACTTGGTGGAAATATGAAGAATTTAATTATGAACACAATGCAAAAAGAATCAGGTCATTTGGACCTTCCAGTAAAAAGTTATTAACGGTTAAACCTACTGGTCAAACTGATTTAGTATAATCAAAAGGAAAAATCCAGAAAACCTCAGGCCGGCCCACGTTGAAGGCGTATTTGGGCTTTACGCCTCCACTTACCGCTTCGCCTTAGAGGCTGACGGTGGGGCCTGCCTTCGTTTGAAAAGAGAGAGAGAGGGGTCCGAGGAGGGAGCGGCTCACCGGCGAGCAACGCCGGCGATCTCGTCGGCGAGAGGGGCTGGAGATGGGTGGAACAGATCGGGCGTCGAGCGGCGCTTCTCCACGTACCCGCAGCTTCTCCGAAGGTGGTCGGACGAGGTCGTCCCCTTCGTCTCCGGCGGACTGCAGACGCGGTGGTCGGCGAACCCGACGATTCCGAACGCAATAGGGCAAGGTGAGGGGTCGGGGAACTTCACAGGGTTCCGCTGAGCTCAACGGTGGGCTGGGGTGGAGCGGAGGGGGGCTAGAGTAAGTAGGAGACAGAGAGGGGCGGGCGGCGGAGCTCTGCTTGAGCTTGAGGCCAGAGGCCTCAATGCCTCGGGTGGGGCTTCTAGTTGTGGCTATGGAGAGTGAGGTGAGGGGTGAGGAGCTTCGGTTGGCCGAGCAGGGCCTTTTATAGGCGAGGAAGATGGGCAGCGATCTATCCCGAACCCCGGCGAAGCGGGACTTGGCGACGGCGGCTGTACGCCTCGCTGGCGTGGACGCGAGCGGTGACGAGACCGGAGAGGCCAGTGCGCAGTTAATGCGGAGAAGGAGGCTCGGGGGAAAACGACGCGCCGCGCAGCCACTGTGCCACCACGGGCAGAACAGGGCAGCGATGACGCGGCGGCCGGCGAGGGCATCTCCGGCGCAGGTGAGGTTTCTAGAGGGGCTACGTGCCCACGGGGAGGGTAGTCGGCACATCTGGACAGCGCCGCGCTGCGCGAGTCGTCGATTCGGACCTGACCCGAGCCTGGGCGCGTCACAGAGCGCGGCAACCGCACGCCATGCCCGTGCTCACCACGCCAGGACATGTCCCGTGGCCACGTTGGCCTGGCCAAAGTTGTCTGAGGCATCGTCCCTCGAAAGGCCATGTCAACTGTGCTCTTGGTTTGGCTAGAAGTGGCCTGTGTTGAGGGGTTTCATCAGCAACAGTTACTGACAGCAAAGTTGGGGAGGTTCTGGAGGAGAGGAGAGGATGAGATGAGGCCAAGAGAGATGTCTGGAGAGGGTTTGATTGAATGAACGACAAGCTGACCAAGTTTGAGCTCATTTGGTTGAAGTTTGAGGGTAGTTCATGTGAAATGCCCAAATCTGGCCTAAATCTGCAAATGGAAGTTCTGCTCAAAAGATAACTCTTGGAGAGCTGAAAATTTGTGGAGAGTGCTTATTTGGTGTTGTCTCATTGCTGTAAAAATTTGGTAGCAATTGGACAAACCAAAAATGCACTTCCTTCACAATGGTTGGTTCTGGACAGAATGAAAAATGGATTTTTGAGCAAAATATTTGAACATGACCAAGGAATGTTTTTAGAGATTATGTGAAGATATGATCCAAAGGATTTTCAGAAATTAATTGGGAGTTTTAGGAGCATCTGATATATAGGTTGCTTCACAACCTATGACAATGCCCTAATTTCCCAATTAAAAGAAAAGATTATTTAAAACTGATTTAAATGGAAATTTGAGCACTTGGGGTTTATGACAGAACATTGGTAAGATGATGAGGCTTGGAACCACTTGGCAAAGAAAAATATGTCCAAGTCCAAGTGAAAGAAGTAAAAAAAAACCATTCAAATTCAAATTGAAGCAAATATTTTTGAAAAGAAAAAGTTGTTAAAATCAGGGTGTCACATATGCCGTGTGGTGTGGCCTCACAAGTTCAAGCCGGAGTTGCCTCCTCGCTACGACGACACCCCCAACCCCACGGAGTTCCTGTAGCTCTACACCTTGGCTATCGAGGCTGCGGACGGTGACGACAGGGTCATGGCGAACTGGTTCCCCATGGCCCTCATGGACGCCACGTGCTCGTGGCTGATGAATCTTCCCGGAGCCTCTCTTTGCGGTGCTTGCTGAGGCCATGAGAGCTCCCGCCCACAACCTAGTGGAAGCTCCGTGCTCAGACATGGCGGAAAGTTCTACCCGTGACCTCATGGGCATGAACGAAGTGGAGCTGTACATGCTCCGGAGCCTCTCTTTGTGGTGCTTGCTGAGGCTGTGAGAGCTCCCGCCCACAACCCAGTGGAAGCCCCATGCTGAGACACGGCGGAAAGTTCTACCCGTGGCCTCAGGGGCATGAACGAAGTGGAGCTGTACACGCTCCGGAGCCTCTCTTTGCGGTGCTTGCTAAGGCCGTGAGAGCTCCCGCCCACAACCCAGTGGAAGCCCCATGCTCAGACATGGCGGAAAGTTCTACCCGTGACCTAACGGGCACGAACGAAGTGGAGCAGTACATGCTCCGGAGCCTCCTTTGCATTGCTGCTAGCCGCAAGAGCTCCCGCCCACAACCCAGTGGAAGCCCCATGCTCAGACATGGTGGAATGATCGAACTGAGGGCGCTGCCTAGCTGCAACATCCTCAAGTGGCCCATGTCCATCACAGCAGACTTATCTTTTTGGAGCTATACAGGCTCTGGAGCCTCCTCTGCGTTGCCACTGGCCGCAAGAGCTCCCGCCCACAACCTAGTGGAAGCCCCATGCTCAGACATGGTGTTACATTCTACGCGTGACCTCACGGGCACGAACGAAGTGGAGCTGTACACGCTCTGGAGCCTCTCTGTGCGGTGCTTGCTGAGGCCGCGAGAGCTCCCGCCCACAACCCAGTGGAAGCCCCATGCTCAGACATGGCAGAATGATTGAACTGAGGGTGCCGTCTGGCTGCAACATCCTCAAGCTGACCCTTGTCCGCCACGGTAGCCTCATCTTTTTGGTTGTGCAATGAAAACCTTTTCATGCAGCAGTAAAAGTTTTTATTTCCTAAGTATTGTGTATGCTCGGTAAGCTATTTACTTTAGGAGTTATGCGCGCTCATGATTTCGCTCCTGCGCATCACACGAGCCGGGGCTGGACACGGTGCCTATGCTTGGGTCAGTCCCAGCAGCGCCGCCAAACCCAAGTGACTGAGCTTTGGCTCACGGGCCTGCTCCCGTGCACGTCACCTCACCAAGGTCCTTGGTACTTTGTCTCCTCGCGTGACGCCCACGAGCGAACTAGCAAGCACGCGCTGCTCCGCTACATGTGAAACTTGTCGAAATATGGTTGTCGCAGAGACAGGGCACGCAGAAGGCCTCATGAGCACTACCTCACGAGGCGACCCACGGCACACGCCTCTTCAAGAAGCCTGCAGGAAGCCTCATGAGTGTTGCCTCACAAGGCAGCCTGCGGCGCCCATCCCCACCAAGTGCCAGCGGGAGGCCTCACGAGCGAGCGCCCCACGAGGTGTACCCCGCAAGCCGTAGCGCCAAGCCTCACGACCCGCGAAAAAGCTAAGTCCAAACATCTCGCTGACCCTCCTGGGCGCCTCTCGAGCCCTCTCTCTTCCTCGCAACCTCGCTGAGTGCTGGTGTTTATTCCTTTGCTCAAGCTGCTTGCACGTCAAAGGGGGACATCTTGAGCATCATGCCTCGGGAGTCCTTACCACCTCGTGGAGCCCTACACCCTCTGGCCTTGTCTAGGCACGCATCCTAACATACCAGCGATGGTCGTAGCACACCCGAGAGCTAGGTCCTAGCGACGTAGAGCACAAAGGCAAGCAAAAAGGGAAAGACAGGCCTCACGAGGATGCCTCACGAGGAACATAAGTTGCAACAAAATGCTAGGTACTTAACTTGATCACAAAGGTCATGTCTTCACACCCCCCATGGGGCTACATCTACTCTGATGCGGGAAGGAAAAGAAAAGGAGGGGGGCCTAAGTGGATCAGGCGTTGTCGCCACCGCCATCGTCGTTGTCGTCGCCGTCGTCAGCCTCGCCTGATCTCTCGCTGCAGTGGGAGAACATCTGGACCAAGGCCTCCATGTGCTCCTGCACCTCCTTCTCGAGCCCGTCGCGAAGCTCCAGAGGGACAGGGCTCATCACCCTGTCAAAGTCGAAGGCATCATCGGCGCGGAAGAGATTGCTGAAGAGCCGCGTCGCCGCCTGGCTCAGGAGGTCGCGGCATTCCCCTTCGATGATGCCGTCCATCCGCTTGGCACCGTCCTCCACTCGCTCCATGAGCTTGGTGAATAAGTCCAGGTAGCTAGCGTCATCATCGTTGAGGGGGTCCATGAGCCTCTCAACGGCAAAGCTCGCAAGGACGGCGCGGGCACGGTTCGCATGGGCGCGGTACATCTTCGCACGCTCGTGCTGCCACTCCTGCTCTCGGGCCGCCTAGTCCTTGGCCTTCTCGACGACCTCGGAGACGCTGCCCACCTACGCCTGGAGGTAGGCCAGTGTGACGCCCCCGACTCGACCGTGCACTAATCATACATGCAAATGCACACGATCAAGCCTAAGGACTCACCGGAAGATATCATAGCACAACTCTAAACACAAATAAGGTCATACAAGCTTTATAATACAAGCCAGGGGCCTCGAGGGCTCAAATACATAAGCTTGTGAACAAGCGTTAGCAGAAGCAACAATATCTGAGTACAGACATAACGTTAAACAAGTCTACCTTAAGAAGGCTGGGCAAAACAACGACACTATATCGAAAAGGCGTAGGCCTCCTACCTGGGAGCCTCCGAACCTACTCCTGGTCGTCGGGAACTTCATAGTAGTAACCACCCTCGGTGTGGTGGTAGTAGTAGTCGTCGGCAGAGACAACTGGCTCCGGGGCTTCGTCATCTGGTCGCATCAATCGGGTATGGGGAAAAGAAGTAGCAAAGCAACCATGAGTACTCATCCAAAGTACTCGCAAGACTGACATCAGAACTATGCTAGTATGCATCATTATCAAAGGAGGGGTTGTATCTGTGGACTAGACTGCAGAATTGCTAGAATAGAGAGGGAAAGGCCTAGCCCTATCGAAGACTAGCATCTTCAGCATCTTGCAGCATTAGAAGAGTGAATATTAGCATTTTAAAGTTGTAGTAACAACTATAATAGTAACCATGGCCAGAGATCCTTTCTCGACTCCCTGCGAGAAAGCAATCTCGGAGCTAACATATTATTTAGGTATCTAGTTCAAGTTGTAGTAGATCGGGATACAACACTAAGCGTCCTGTTACCGTGGACACGGCTATTCGAATAGATAACTTCCTTGCAGGGGTACACTACTGTTAACCAGCACGCTCGGTTAACTCTGGCCGGACACACTTGCTGGGTAATGCCCGGCCTCGGATAACCAACACGACGTAGCCCTACCTAGGTTCAATATAGAGGTCAGCAAGCTGGTCTACATCCTATATGCCAAGGTGTCATGGGCCAATCTTCCTTTGCACTCCTGCGCGTTGCGAACGCGGCCGGTGAGCAGACCTAGCCCCCTTATACAAGCACATGCATAACCAGTCCAACCTGGCGCGCGCCACTCAGTTGCTGACGTCTGAGGAACTTCGACTGAATAATACGGCGTAGAGGTTCCCATAACCATTATCCCATGTGGTGGTAGTGCGTATAGGCCAGCGGCCAACTCAGATCAAATACCCAAATCCGTTAAGCATGTTATTGGTATCTCGCGGACACGAACAGGGTTCAAGGCTTGCCTCTGACCCCCTGCCACACCGACTAGGTAACCCGTGGTTCAACAACCAGGGACCGGGCCCACCTCTATCCTGGATGGTCTCCGCCTGCCCTGTTGTTTCACCACAATATCACTCGTGGGTGTTCTCCGGCCCCGCCAGACTTTAATGTGTTTTCTCTCACGGGTACCCCTCGGGGTCGACCCGACTTTATCCCAAGGACTGTGCTAAAAGTCAGGGTATTCGTGTGTCCATAACATCAAAGGGAAATTCGAGGAATCACCCTCATTGGATTCCTACCCAATGTAATCGTCAAGGTGAACCTGGATGAATCATCCTTGATGGGTTCACACTTGAGGGGTTGCTCGACAGAAGCAGCATCGGGGGTGGTGAAAGAGGAATCACCCTCGGTAACCCATGATAACCCACAAGTATAGGGGATCACAATAGTTTTCGAGGGTAGAGTATTCAACCCAAATTTATTGATTCGACACAAGGGGAGCCAAAGAATATTCTCAAGTATTAGTAGCTGAGTTGTCAATTCAACCACACCTGAAAGACTTAATATCTGCAGCAAAGTATTTAGTAGCAAAGTAGTATGGAGGTAACTGTAACATTGGCAAAAGTAACAGTAGCGGTTTTGTAGCTATTGTAACAGTAGCAACGGAAAAGTAACTTAGCAAAGATCAATATGTGAAAAGCTCGTAGGCAATGGATCAGCGATGGATAATTATGTCGGATGGCATTCATCATGCAACAGTTATAACATAGGGTGACACCGAACTAGCTCCAATTCATCAATGTAATGTAGGCATGTATTCCGTATATAGTCATACGTGCTTATGGAAAAGAACTTGCATGACATCTTTTGTCCTACCCTCCCGTGGCAGCGGGGTCCTAATGGAAACTAAGGGATATTAAGGCCTCTTAGAGAACCGGACCAAAGCATTAGCACTTAGTGAATACATGAACTCCTCAAACTACGGTAATCACCGAAAAGAATACCAGTTATTGTCACCCTGGGGGATGCGGATCATAACTCGTAATAGGTGTCTACAACTTGCAAGATAGGATCAAGAACACATATATATTCATGGAAACATAATAGGTTCAGATCTGAAATCATGGCACTCGGGCCCTAGTGACAAGCATTAAGCATAGCAAAGTCATAGCAACATCAATCTCAGAACATAGTGGATACTAGGGATGAAACCCTAACAAAACTAACTCGATTACATGGTAAATCTCATCCAACCCATCACTGTCCAGCAAGCCTACGATGGGATTACTCACGAATGGTGAAGAGCATCATTGAAGTGGTGATGGAGGATGGTTGGTGATGATGATGGCGGCGATTTCCCCTCTCCAGAGCCCCGAACGGACCCCAGATCTGCCCTCCCGAGGAAGAACAGGAGGTGGCGGCGGCTCCGTATCGTGAAACGCGATGAACTCTTCTTCTCTATTTTTTTCTCCACGGATGTGAATATATAGTGTTGGAATTAGGGTCGGTGGAGCTTCGTGGGGGCCACAAGCCACTAGGGCGCGCCCAGGGGGTATGGCGCGCCCCCTGGCTTGTGGCCAATCTGTGGGCCCTCTTCAGTTGGTTCTTTCGCCAGTATTTTTTATATATTCCAGAAATATTCTCCGTAAATTTTTAGGTGAATCCGAGAACTTTATTTCTACACAAAAATAACACCAAGGCAATTCTGCTGAAAACAGCGTCAGTCTGGGTTAGTTTCATTCAAATCATGCAAATTAGAGTCCAAAACAAGGGCAAAAGAGTTTGGAAAAGTAGATACGATGGAGACGTATCAACTCCCCCAAGCTTAAACCTTTGCTTGTCCTCAAGCAATTCAGTTGACAAACTGAAAGTGACAAAGAAAAACTTTTACAAACTCTGTTTGATCTTGTTGTTGTAAATATGTCTAACTGATGTTCAGGTTTTCAGCAAAGATTATGAACTAACCACATTCACAATAACAGTTAGGTCTCATATTTACTCATATCAATGGCATAATAAACTAGTGAGCAATAATAATAAATCTCGGATGACAACACTTTACTCAAAACAATCATGATACAATATGATATAATGGTATCTCGCTAGCCCTTTCTGAGACCACAAAACATAAATGCAGAGCACCTCTGAAGAAAAAGGACTGACTAGAAATTATAATTCATGGTAAAAGAGATCCAGTCACAGTCATACTCAATATCGATTAATAGCAAAACATACAAATGACGGTGGTGCTCTCTAACTGCTGTTTTTTATAAGAGGATGATGACTCAACAATAAAGTAAATGGATAAGCCCTTCACAGAGGGAAGTAGGGATTTGCAGCGGTGCCAGAGCTCAAGTTTTAAAATAGAGACGAATACTATTTTGAGTGGTATGCATTCATTGTCATCATAACGACCAAGAAATCTCGGTATCTTCCATACTAGATACATTATAGGCGGTTCCCAAACAGAATAGTAAAGTTTTTACCCCCCCTCCACCAATCAAACACACTCCACGGCTAACCGAATCCACGGGTGCCGTCCATACCAACAACAGTCCTGGGGGAGTTTAGTTTTATAATTATATTTTGATTTGATTTTGAGCATGGAACTGGGCATCCCGATTACCAGCCACTTTCTCGTGAATGACAAGTGAATCAACACTCGTCTTGAGAATAACCCACCTAGCATGGAAGATACTGACAGCCCCCAGTCGCGACATGAGCGATTCGGGCATACAAAACAGATTATTATTTGAAGGTTTAGAGTTTGGCACTTGCAAATTTACTTGGAACGGCGGGTAAATACCACATATAGGTAGGTATGGTGGACTCATATGGAACAACTTTGGGTTTAAGGGAGTGGATGCGCAAGCAATATTCCCGCTTAGTACAAGTGAAGGCTAGAAAGACTGGGAAGCGACCGACTAGAGAGTGACAACAGTCATAAACATGCATTGAGATTAACCAACATTGAATGCAAGCATGAGTAGGCTATAAATCACCATGAACATAAATACCGTGGATGCTAAGTTGATTTTGTTTCAACTACATGCGTGAACATGGGCCAAGTCAAGCCACTTGAATCATTCAAAGGAGGATACCATTCTATCATACTACATTACAACCATTTTAATTTGCATGTTGGCACTCAAGACAAACCATTATAAACTCCTAGCTAATTAAGCATGGCATGAGTAACTACCATCTCTAATTGTCATTGCAAACATGTTTCATCCATAATGAGCTGAATTCAAAACAATGAGCTAACCATATTTACAAAAACAAAATAGGTCGAGTTCGTACCAGCTTTTCTCCATCTCAATCATTTCATCATATATCATCATTATTGCCTTTCACTTGCATGACCGAATGATGTGAATAATAATAAGAGTGAACGTGCATTGGACTAAGCTGGAATCTGTAAGCAATTCCTCAAAGGAGAAGACAAAGTATTATGAGCTCTCTAATAGATCAACAATAATGCATATGAGAGCTACTCAACATTTTCATCATGGTCTTCTCCTTATGACCCAAAGAAAGGAAATTCTAAACAAGAACTAGAAAAACTATTTACACGGAAAAACTCCCAACAAGCAAAAAGAAGAACAAGAAATCTTTTTGGGTTTTCTTTTAATACTACAACTAAACAGCTTGGAAGGTAGAGCTAGAACTAATTTTTTTGGATTTTCTCTAGGTTATTTAAACATGCAAGAAGAATGCGAGAAAAAGGAATAAACTACCATGGATAATACAATGAAAAAGTATGAACATCGACAACTGGAATGAGTGTGTGAACATGAATGTAATGTCAGTGAGAAATACGTACTCCCCCAAGCTTAGGCTTTTGGCCTAAGTTGGTTTAGGGCCACGGCTGGCCTGATGAATATCCAAAGTCATAGTTGGGGTTGTACTGGGATGCGGCGGCAATCGCCTGAATAGCTACATCGCGGAGGCGAGCGGCCTCCACCTCTCTCTCATACGCGTTCGCCTCCTCTCTGGTTATAAAGTGTCTGAGCTTCCCTCGGTGGTTCAAAGTTGGGCTCACGAATCGCGAGCCTCGGGGCCTTCTTGCTCGAGGAACCACCTTGGTATACTTTCCTATACATCTTTCTCCCTCTGAAAAATTTCTGAAATTTTTAGTGACTCAAAATAAAAGTGAACAAAACTCAACAAAACTTATAGCAACTAGTCCCACAAGTGCCTAGAGGCTATATCATGCATCAAAACTACTTGGGACCATACAAATTTGACATGCAAGCTCAAGAACAAGGTCACCACAGTAGCAAAATTTTGCAATATATAAAGCACTAGAACAAAAACTAATTGGACCATTGGAGGAGTCACATACCAAAGAACAATCCCCCAAAGCAGTTTTGCAAATGGAGCTTTGCACAAGGAGATCGAAAATGGTAGCAAGATGAGCAAGAACACGGGCTAGAGAAATGGAATGATTTTTTCTAGAGGAAGACAAAGTGGATGGGTGCTGGAATAAGTGAGGGGGACCCACGTGGGATCTACAAGCCACCAGGGCGCGCCCCAGGGGGGTGGGCGCGCCCTCTGGGCTTGTGGCCCTCTGGTGCATCCTCCTGCTATGTGCTCAGTGCCTAAAATTCTTATATATTCTATAAAAAATCATACTAAATTTTCAGGGCATTTGGAGAACTTTTATTTTCAGGTCATTTTTATTGCACGAGTAATTCAGGAAACAGACTAGTAATAGCATTTTTACTTTATATAATCTAAATAACAGAAAGTAAAAGTTGTGTGCAGAAGGTTGTGCTTTCTAAATTCATCCATCTCATGCCCATCAAAAGGAATCCATCAATAAGGTTGATCAAGTCTTATTAACAAACTTCTTTCGAGCAACATGAAACCGGAGAATTTTTGAATAACACTAGGTTACCTCAATGGGGATATGCATGTCCCCAACAATAAGAATATCATATTTCTTTTTGACAGTAGGGAGAGGGAATTCAAAACCTCCAATAGTAATAGTTGAAAATTTTCCAATAGAATTGATACTGTGAACTTGAGGTTGTTTCTTCGGAAAGTGTATCGTATGCTCATTACCATTCACATGAAAAGTGACATTGCCCTTGGTGCAATCAATAACAGCCCCTGCAGTGTTCAGAAAGGGTCTACCAAGGATAATCGACATACTGTCGTCCTCGGGAATATCAAGAATAACAAAGTCTGTTAAGATAGTAACATTTGCAACCACAACAGGCACATCCTCGCAAATACCGATGGGTAAAGTAGTTGATTTATCTGCCATTTGCAAAGAAATTTCAGTAGGTGTCAACTTATTCAAATCGAGTCTACGATATAAAGAGAAAGGCATAACACGAACACCAGCTCCAAGATCACATAAAGCAGTTTTAACATAGTTTCCTTTAATAGAGCATGGTATAGTAGGTACTCCGGGATCTCCTAGTTTCTTTGGTATTCCACCCTTAAAAGTATAATTAGCAAGCACGGTGGAAATTTCAGCTTTCGATATCTTTCTTTTATTAGTCACAATATCTTTCATATACTTAGCATAAGGAGACATTTTCAGAATATCAGTCAAAAGCATACGCAAAAAGACAGGTCTAAGCAGTTCAACAAAGCGTTCAAAATCCTCATCATCCTTTTTCTTGGATGGTTTAGGAGGAAAGGGCATGGGTTTCTGAACCCATGGTTCTCTTTCTTTACCATGCTTCCTAGCAACGAAGTCTCTCTTATCATATCTTTTATTCTTAGGTTGTGGGTTATCAAGATCAACAGCAGGTTCAATCTCCACATCATTATCATTACTAGGTTGAGCATCAACATGAACATCATCATTAACATTATCACTAGGTTCATGTTCATCATCAGATTGTGTCTCAGCATCAGAAATAGAAATATCAGTTGGATTCTCAGGTGTATCTATAGTAGGTTCACTAGCAGCATGCAAAGCCCTATCATCATTCCTATTCTTTTTCCTACAAGGATGATTAGGTGCATCAGTATTAATTTTCTGAGAATCTTGCTCAATTCTCTTAGGATGGCCTTCAGGATACAAAGGATCCTGAGTCATTTTTCCACCTCTAGTCATAACTCTAACAACATTATCATTGTTCTTACTATTCATCTCTTTGAGCAAATCATTTTGTGCCTTAAGTACTTGTTCTACTTGAGTAGTCACCATGGAAGCATGTTTACTAATACGTTTGAGATCATTAACAGTTCTATTCATATAATCACTTACATGATCAAGCATGTAAGTATTACGGTTCAATTGTCTACTAACATAAGCATTGAAATTTTCTTGTTTAACAATAAAGTTACCAAATTCATCCAAGCATTGACTAGCAGACTTATTATGAGGAATATCACCTTCATCAAATCTATAGAGAGAATTTACCTCTACTACCTGTGTCAGAATATTAAGACCATGTATTTCTTCAATAGGTGGTAAATTCTTAACATCTTCGGCTTCAATACCTTTTTCCTTCATAGATTTCTTTGCCTCTTGCATATCTTCAGGACTGAGGAATAGAATACCTCTTTTCTTCGGAGTTGGCTTTGGAGGTGGTTCGGGAAGAGTCCAATCATTATCATTACTCAATATATTATTCAATAGCACTTCAACTTGTTCCACAGTTCATTCCCTGAAAACACAACCAGCACAACTATCTAGGTGGTCCCTAGAAGCATCGGTTAGTCCATTATAAAAGATATCAAGTATTTCATTTTTCTTGAGAGGATGATTAGGCAAAGTATTAAGTAATTGGAGAAGCCTCCCCCAAGCTTGTGGGAGACTCTCTTCTTCAATTTGCGCAAAATTAAATATTTCCTGCAAGGCAGCTTGTTTCTTATGAGCAGGGAAATATTTTTCAGAGAAGTAGTATATCATATCCTGGGGACTACGCACACAACCAGGAGCAAGAGAATTAAACCATATCTTAGCATCACCCTTTAATGAGAAAGGAAACAATTTAAGAATATAGTAATAGCGATTTTTTTTCCTCATGAGCAAATAGGGTGGCTATGTCATTCAATTTAGTAAGATGTGCCACAACAGTTTCAGATTCATAACCATAGAAAGGATCAGATTCAACCAAAGTAATTAACTCAGGATCGACAGAGAATTCATAATCCTTATCGGTAACAAAGATAGGTGAAGTAGCAAACCTAGGATCATATTGCATTCTAGCATTCAAAGATTTTTCTTTCCACTTGCATAGTAATTTCTTAAGATCATCTCTATCTTTACAAGCAAGAAAGTCCCTAGCTACCTCTCCATCCATAACATAACCCTTAGGTATATCAGGGAATTCATATCTAGGAGAGCTAGGTCTGGCATGTGTCTCAAAGTGTTAAGTTTCAATAGTTTCAATGGTTTCAGAAATATCATCAGTTTCAGTGATCTCATTCTCTCTAACCCTAGCAAGTTGTTCATCAAGAAATTCACCCAATAGCAAAGTATCATTAAGCATAGCAGGAGTAGCATCAACAATTACTTGCGACATATCAGAATTACTAGCAGATGGTGGTGTCACAACTTTACTCATAACAGCAGGTGAATCAAGTGCAGAGCTAGATGGCAGTTTCTTACCTGACCTCGTAGTAGAGGGGTAGATCTTAGTACGATTGTCTTTCAGATTCTTCATAGTGATCAACAGATATAAATCCCAAGTGACTCAGAGAATAGAGCTATGCTCCCCAGCAACGGTGCCAGAAAAAGGTCTTGATAACCCACAAGTATAGGGGATCGCAACAGTTTTCAAGGGTAGAGTATTCAACCCAAATTTATTGATTCGACACAAGGGGAGCCAAAGAATATTCTCAAGTATTAGCAGCTGAGTTATCAATTCAACCACACCTGAAAGACTTAATATCTGCAGCAAAATATTTAGTAGCAAAGTAGTATGGAGGTAACGGTAACAGTGGCAAAAGTAACAGTAGCGGTTTTGTAGTGATTGTAACAGTAGCAACGGAAAAGTTACTTAGCAAAGATCAATATGTGAAAAGCTCGTAGGCAATGGATCAGCGATGGATAATTATGTCGGATGGCATTCGTCATGCAACAGTTATAACATAGGGTGACACAGAACTAGCTCCAATTCGTCAATGTAATGTAGGCATGTATTCCGTATATAGTCATACGTGCTTATGGAAAAGAACTTGCATGACATCTTTTGTCCTAGCCTCCCGTGGCAGCGGGGCCCTAATGGAAACTAAGGGATATTAAGGCCCCCTTTTAATAGAGAACCGAACCAAAGCATTAGCACTTAGTGAATACATGAAGTCCTCAAACTACGGTAATCACCGGAAAGAATCCCAGTTATTGTCACCCTGGGGGATGCGGATCATAACTCGTAATACGTGTCTACAACTTGCAAGATAGGATCAAGAATACATATATATTCATGGAAACATAATAGGTTCAGATCTGAAATCATGGCACTCGGGCCCTAGTGACAAGCATTAAGCATAGCAAAGTCATAGCAACATCAATCTCAGAACATAGTGGATACTAGGGATCAAACCCTAACAAAACTAACTCGATTACATGGTAAATCTCATCCAACCCATCATTGTCCAGCAAGCCTATGATGGGATTACTCACGAACGGCGAAGAGCATCATGGAAGTGGTGATGGAGGATGGTTGGTGATGACGATGGCGGCGATTTCCCCTCTCCGGAGCCCCGAACGGACCCCAGATCTGCCCTCCTGAGGAAGAACAGGAGGTGGCGGTGGCTCCGTATCGTGAAACGCGATGAACTCTTCTTCTCTATTTTTTTCTCCACGAATGTGAATATATAGCGTTGGAATTAGGGTTGGTGGAGCTTTGTGGGGCCCACAAGCGACTAGGGCGCGCCCAGGGGGGTAGGGCGCGCCCCTTGGCTTGTGGCCAATCTGTGGGCCCTCTTCAGTTGGTTCTTTCGCCAGTATTTTTTATATATTCCAGAAATATTCTTCATAAATTTTCAAGTCAATGCGAGAACTTTTATTTCTGCACAAAAATAACACCAAGGCAATTCTGCTGAAAACAGCATCAGTCCGGGTTAGTTTCATTCAAATCATGCAAATTAGAGTCCAAAACAAGGGCAAAAGAGTTTGGAAAAGTAGATACGATGGAGACATATCAACCCACACCCGACTAGTTTCACTACAGAGATATCACCAGAAGTGAGTTACGAGGTATCACCCTCGTCACTCGATAGTCCCTGTAGAGTCATACAACTAAGGGGTGTGCAGTGCGGTGCCGGTCTCAGCCCATCGATCACCATGATCAGGGCACCTGTAACTAAGCGGGGCAACAGAGACAAGTGTGATGGACCACTGATGGTTCTTCAACCAACCTATACTAAGCATTTAGGATAGCAGGTAAGGTAACAACAATAGGATACAAAAACAGGCTATGCATCAGAATAGGAGCAGACATATACAGTAGCTAATTCTAATGCAAGCATGGGGGAGAAGGAGTGGGCAATATAGGGATGATCAAGGAGGTTTTGCTTGCCTGGAAGCTCTGCTGAGAAGGTCTGGTCCTCGGGAACGTAGTCATACTCCGCAGCAGCGTCGGGCTCGGGGCCTATCGGAGAGAAGAGGGGGAAGAAACAATAAATAAAAGCAAACAAATGCAACACAATGCATGCAATGGCAATATGCAGTGTCGGTGGTGACCTAATGCAATGCTACATGTTAGAGATGGAGTGGGAATATTTTCCTGGCTTTTAGGCAGATTTCGGTATTCTGAACCAGAGGGGGAGGTTCCATGTTCACATGGTTGTGGGTATGTGACAGGTAGACGGAGGGCGTATTTGGATTCGTCTTGTTTTTCTGATCAACTTTCATGTAGAAAGTTTTTTGATCCAAGCTACGGTTTAATTTCTATGAATTTCTTAAGATTAAACAATATCCAGAAATTCCTGGAATTATTTAATTCGAAAATATCCCAGAAATACTAAATGCACCCAGTGGCTGTCTAGCCACAGAGGCTGACATGTGGGCCCAGTCAACTGCTGACTCAGCAGTCAACTTTGACCACTATGACCAGTCCAACTGGCAGGTGGGGCCCACCTGTCATACACAGGGACTAACTAAAACAACTAACAGTGTTAATTAGCTAGGTGGGGCCTGGTGTCAGTGACTAAGCTAATCAGTGGGTTAACTAAATTAAGTGTATTTAGCCACTAATTAACGTGCTGACACAGGGGACCCACATGACAGAAGTCAGCGGTGAACAGTAATAGTTGACCATGGTCAACAGGGTCAAAAGTGCCCAGGGGGCCCACTGGCAGTGACCCAGGTAGGCCCCAGGCAGTGCCAGGCTGGCAGCCAGTGCCGGAGCTGCGCCGGCGAGCTCCAGACGCGGCGGCGAGCCACGGCGAGTGGCGGGATGTTCCTACGGTGGACCGATTCGCATGATTTTTGCTGCGTTCAAACGAGGTCGAAACGGCGCATCTAAACGAGCTATCGCGCGACCTCAGGGATGAACGGAGGTGGCCGGATGGCGAGGTACCGCGGCGTACGGAGCGCGGCAAAACGACGAGCTAGCCAGGGGGAGCGTACGGCTAGGGAAAAAGGGACGGAGGGAGGTGGTGGCTCACCGAGCGGCGCAAGGAGGCCCGTGGCAGTTTTGTAGCAGCAAGGGAGGTGAAATCGACGACGGCAGCGTCCGGTGGCCGGAGATGGGGACAAAGCCGAACGGCAGCTGCGGATGGCCCCGCTCTAGTGGAGGGCACCGGACGAAGTGGCGGAGGTCGGCGGAGCCCGTGTACAGCTCAGGAGGACGAACGAGCGCCGTTGGCCGCGGAGGTGGCAGCGGCGCATCGACGGCATCGCTCGGGCAGAGGGGAGGAGAGGCGAGCGAGTGCGCGAGAGAGAGGGGGGAGTGGCGAGGTGTCCAGGGGGGAAGGGCTCGGGGTTGCCCTTATCCCCAGCCCAACTGCCCCGGCGCCATGGCAACCAGTGACCGGAGCTGCGAGCTCCTGGCCATGGTGCAGGCGACACGGAGGGAGGGGAGCAGGTAGAAGAATTAAGGTGGGATGAGCCGGCTCGGTCAGTTGGGCCGGATTGCACAGTAGGCTTTCCTCCTTTTCTTCCTTTTCTTTTTATTTCTTTTCTGCTTTAGCTGCTAGCCACTGTTTTGCCTATTATTTTCCCACTGAAGGAGTTTTGTAAATTGCATAGGTGACCATATAAATCACTTTGCAATATTCTGAGCTGGCACAAAAAGTTTGAGGCAGTTTAGATTTGATTTGAATTTTGCTAAAATAGAAATGATTTAAGAGAGGCTACTTAGGTACTGTTTTAAATAGGGTAGGGGCATTTTACTAGTTCAAATAATATTGGTTTTATTTTTATAATTGCTTTGGGATTATTTGCAATAGTATGAACTATTTTGTCTTGCTGTTTGGATAATTATCATTTTGACTTTCTTTTAAATTTTGAATTAGAAGTTGGAATATTTCCTAAATGCAATTTGTTTAGGATGATCATGATGACATGGCAATTTAATTAGCTTAATGACAGGGTTAGAATCTGGGGATGTTACAGCCAGCTCCCCCTCAGCGTCCGCCTTGGCCTTCAGCACGGGCTCCCTGCTCACCTCCGCCTCCTTCAGCAGCTCCTTGAGGCCGGAGATCTCCGCCTGGAGCTCGTCCCGCTTCTTGGCGAAGCGGTCCTCCTGAAGCTTCAGCTTATGGCTACGATCCTTAACAAGCGCCGCATGCTCGTTCTTGTACATCGCCTCGGTGTCCGCCCTAATCTTCTTCTCCTTCTCCTCAAGCTGAGCGTTGGCCTTGGTGAAGCGATCTTTGTAGGAGACCTGGGCGGCCGCCACCTCGCGGTCCAACGTCGTCAGGCGCTCACGCTCAGCCTCCTGCTCTGACGTGGTCATCGCAAGCTCTCGCTCCCGGATCTCGGTGTCCCCCTCACGGGTGGCAAGGGGCTCCTCGCTCTTGGCGAGCTCTCCCTCTCGGGAGGCATGTTGCCCCTCGCGGGCTGCAGTGGCGTCCTCCCGCACCTGGAGCCCTTGCTCCCTGGAGGTAGCCTCCTCTAAGAGGGCCTTCTCACAGGCCTCTGCCTTTTCGTGCCGCCTGTCGGCCTCCGCGGCGTCCTTGGCAGCTCCCTCGAAGAGCTCCTTGGCATCTTTGGCGGCCTTGTCGTGCCGCTCCCGCGCGGCGTTCTAGTGCAGGCGGCCAAGCTTGACGGCCACGTTGAGCTGGCGCCACCCCTCCACGAGGCCCAGGTGCTCGTCTGCAAGGCGCGCTTCCTGCACCCGAAGATCCTCCTTTAGCGCGTCTAGTGCCGCCATGGCGTTCTGCAGGGTTCCGCGCTTGAGCATGGCGCTGTCACTCACCAGCTGCATGGCCCAGACGGTCCGTGGCTCCGTGCCGCCGTCCACTGTCATGGCTCGTGAGGGCCCGGACTCAGGCCCCTTTTCAAGTTCCTTCTCCTCGCTCCTCGCTGGGGCCACATCCCCCGCCGAGTGCTGGGGGCTCCTCGCCGCCTCCTCCTCAGCCTGTCGTGCCGGCGCATGCCACGGACTCGCCGCGGCGGCTTCAAGAGCCTGGTGTGCAGGCGAGCGCGGAGGGCTTGCCGTAGCCCCCTCGTCGACGGTGGCCTCTCCAGCGGGCATGGAAGGCTGCGGAGGGTTTAGCCCTTCGGCCCCCTCCATCGTCTCGTCGCCTCCCGCGTCGGGTACCTCGGGCGGCACCACCTCAGCTCCGGAGGCCCTCTCCCGAGGCGTCGTGGGGGAAGTGGGGGCATCTCCGTCACGTCGTGCTGCCACGCGTCCCTACCTGGGCCCGACAGTCTTCTTAGGCCCTGCGTCGTTTCATCCCCAATGGGCGGAAACGTGTGCGCCGCGGGCCCGGGGGCTACTGTCGGCCCAGTGGGAACCAGGGTACCACGGGCCGTCTGCCTGCGGCCCAGGAAGCGACACCAGGTGAAGGCCCAAGAGGCGGCCCAGCTGTAGGCGCCGCGAAGCAAGATGCCTCGCTAGGCACTGGCCTCATGAAGACCCTCTGCGCAAGGGGCGGATCCACCGAAGACCGCCGACGTCGGTAGCCAGCCTCGCGGGGCCCCTTCTCGCTAGGCGGCCTCTTCAAGGCACGGCTCCTCCACCCGAAGAACCTCCTCGAGCGTGTCCAGTGCAGCCCTGGCGCTCTGCAGGGCTTCGCCCTTGAGCATGGCACTGTCACTCACCAGCTGCAAGGCCCAGCCGGTCCGCGGCTCCGCGCCACCATCCACTGTCATGGCTCACGAGGGCCCAGACTCAGGCCCCTTTTCAGGTTCCTTCTCCTTGCTCCTCGCGGGGGTCATGTCCCCCGTCGAGCGCTGGGGGCTCCTCGCCGCCTCCTCCTCGGCCTGCCGCGCCAGCGCGTGCCGCGGGCTCGCTGTGGCGACTTCAGGAGTCTGGTGCGTAGGCCAGCACGGAGGCCTTGCCGTAGCCCCCTCGTCGGCGGTGGCCTCTCCAGCGGGCGTGGAAGGTTGCGGAGGGTTTGGCCCTTCGGACCCCTCCATTGTCTCGTCGCCTCCCGCGCCGGGTACCTCGGGCGGCACCACCTCACCTTCGGAGGCCCCTCTCCCGAGGCATCATGGGGGAAGTGGGGCCGTCTCCGTCCAGTCGTGCTGCCACGCGTCCCTACCTAGGCCCGGCAGTCTTCTTAGGCCCCGCGTCGTTTCATCCCCAACGGGCGGATACGTGCGTGCCACGGGCCCGCGGGCTACTGTCGGTCCAGTGGGACCGGGGTACCACGGGCCGTGTGCCTGCTGCCCAGGAAGCCACGCCTGGTAAAGGCCCAAGAGGCGGCCCAGCCGTAGGCGCCGCGAAGCAAGACACCTCACGAGGCACTGGCCTCACGAAGACCCTCTCCGCAAGGGGCGGATCCACCGAAGACCACCGACGTCGGCAGGCAGCCTCGCGAGGCCCCTTCTCGCTAGGCGGCCTCCCGAGGCCCCCCGCGCCAGGAGCCGCTTGGCGCCGGCCGTGCGGCCTCGTGCCCACCACGTGGGTGACATATCTGCAGAAGACGACAGCGACAGGGGCCGCGCGGCCAGGAAGGATTTCCTCTTTGGTGATAAAGGGGCAGCGCTAGCTGCCCTCCCACAAAGCAAGTCCCAAAGCTTGCCTGTTTGGTGCAAGGAGACCATGATGACGCAGCGCGCGGGGGGGGTGTCATCGCCGAGCCCACGAGCGCATCATGGACGGTGCCTTTGCAGAACGAAGACTACTTTTGTCAGGATAAGACTGGGCGCCTGTCGCCCTTTGAACCCCCGTTGTGTGGCAACCCTTCCTGCCAATATTTTCGGGGGAAGAGGATCTGGTTGGATATAAAAGGGGCAGTGCTGCCACGGTAGGGGGAGGGGATTCCCACCTTCTTCTACCTTGTATGCGAGAACACTCTCATCCACAGCAATCCCAACTGAGCAGGAGTAGGGTTTTACACCGCCGGGTGCCCCGAACCTGGGTAGCTGCTTGAGTCCCTGCCGTGCTCTGTGTGTGTGCGCTCTCGTCGTGCCCCGCTCGCCGTAGCTCCGCCAAGGTCATCGTCCGGTCGTTAGGTGGCGAGTAGGCCCCCAGTGTTCGAACCAGGGTTCCCGGAGCTCCAACTCCAACAGTATCCTATGTAAACCGAGGGGCCAGGCTCGTAGATAGACAGATTACAATCTGATCAGAAATCTCTGGGTAGTTTACCTGTACTTTATACACACTTCAACACAATAAAACACAAGCAGGAAGTAGGGTTTTATCTCTTCGGAGAGTCTGAACCTAGGTAAATCCTATGTCCCTGTTATCATCGTTCCAAGACATCTAGCTTAAGATCCCCTACCTAGAGTTCTGCCAGATTTAGCTCCGACCGAGATCCCTGGAGCTCTGCGACAGACTGAGCAAAGCTGGTCGTATCTCATATATATATAACACATTAAGATTAATACTGATACAATGTCTTTTTTTATACTGAACACTACACGCTGCACACTGCAGTTAGTATAACTCGATGAGCTGAGTAATCCTTTAAAGCTTTAACGCGGATGGAGACGGGGCGATTTGAGAGCCTCTGTGCCGGATGTGCTGCCGCCATGTGGGCCCAGCTTCCCATCTCCTCAGACCTGTGGGCCCATGCTCAATCTGTCGGTTTGTGTCCAGTCTCGCCCCAACTCTTCACGCCGCCGCCGCCGCCCCTCCTCCTCCCCAGCTCTCACCTCGTTCCCCCTCACTACACTCTTGTGCCCCCCTGAGCCATCGTTGCCGCCCTCCTCTTCGACGCCTCACGAGCCCTTCCCCCTCCTCTTTCTGAGCGGCGACGACTGGTGGGATTGGAGGCGGCAGCTCGCGCGATGGGGGAAGAGATCCTGCGGCGGCCTGGCTCGCGTGGTGGGGACGCAGGGTCGCGTCTGGAAGGGATGCTGCGGAGGTCGGCGACGTGGACAGATGCGGTGGCCGGCTGGAAGGGAGGTAACGACCGTCGATGGCGACGCCGCTCTGTTGTTGGGACTTGGGACGGCCTCACGTACGACCTCGACGACGGCCTTGCTGCCGTTGTCCAGCCAAGGGTTTGGGCATGGCCACATCTGCTCATGACGGCACTTGGTAAGAAGTGATTTGGTGGTTCCTATAGTGTTGTTATTTGTCTTCTTTCCTTAATTTGGCCTATTAATTTCGACAGATCCAGTGGGGAGGGTTTGAGGCGGTTGCTGATTCATGGATGTTTCCTTCGTAAACAATGCGATTTTACACACAAAAAGGTGGATCCTGGGTGTCAAATGCTGGCCAATCAAGGTTGCATTAGAGCTGCCAGTGGATGCTATACGTTTTGAAAATTGATTTAAAAGCCATGAAGGTAGACTGAGCTTCTCATTTCATCATTTATTTTTACAAGAACTTTTGGACATAATCATTGTTAAGCAGTTGCTCTATCAGTGGACAGAATTTTTGGAGGATGAAGGATTATGGTCAAATTACTCACATATAGACCCTCGCAATACCAGATAGGAGTAGTTTGCTTGGCAATGGTAAGAAACTCAAAGATTGATTTAAAGTGACACTTAATATTTACCCTCCGTATAACGTACTATTTGTTCGATCATTTCTTTGCAAATTTATCTGGGAACCCTAGGACTAACAATCATGACAACCAACCTTTACCAAGGGACACATTGAACCATAGTCCCTATAAATGTTGTTGAAGAAACAAATGCATCTCCATGCACTACTGGAAAATTCATCGTTACCGAGTTCTTTTCTCTTTGCCGAGTACTGGAACACGGGATCACGGTAAAAGGTAAGTAAGCCGAGTGTGGCTCTCTGCAGAGAGCAGCACACGGCACACGCTCATGGTTGCCGAGCGTCTACTACAAAGGGCTCGGCAAACAAATAAGACTTGGTTTATGTGATGTATGCCGAGATCCATTTTTACGGCACCCGGCAAACAAGTGCCAGGTGGCATGGCTGTTTGCGCTTGACGGCTCCGTCACGTACACTCCGTCTAAGCCGAGATTCGATGTCAAGTACTCGGCAAACTATTTACGAAAATACTTTTTCCCTCACAGTAAATGTTTAACGAGCTCCCACGGCCAAGCACTCGGCAAAGTATTTAAGTAAATTATTTTTCTCCTATGGCATAATTCTTTGCCGAGATCGCTGTCACACTACTCGGCATACTATAGTCAGGTCATGCCACGTTTCCCGAGTACCTTAGTTCACGGAAAAAAGCTGGCAGTGGCAGCGTAGCTCAGGCACCACCTTTGCCGAGTTCCACACTCGAGAAAGGCTGGCATCACCGAGTGCCGAACTCGGCAGAAGGTAACAGCACAGTGCAGATCTATCTGTTCAGTCCTAAGTCCCTGCAATTGACCTACAGCACATATATTTTGACTTGACATAATTTCACAGCACATATAGCACACAACACATATATCACATCATTATAGCTCAAAGTGACATCACATACGAATTAAACTCATATATACCAACAAGTTCACAACATAACTCACGACAGGTTCACTACATAATCCATCAACCAACACAAAACATAAGAAGCAACCACTTCGCAAGTTCAGTACATAAGAGGAGGAAGAGGGTCGACACATCACGACAATCCTGGAGGAGGAGGAGGAGGGTTTCCTCTCATCATCATCGCCCACATTGCCTGTAACACCTACAGAGGCTGAGGGTCGAACACGTCAGCATTGTTCCAAGTTGGTCAATCGGTCAATATGGATAGGCGTCGATATGTGAAAGTACTAACCGCTAAGTCTTCCGAGATTTTCTTCCTTTCCGCCTTTTCGACCTTCATCCATTCCTCCTGTTCGGCTGCCTGCTTCTGTCTAGCCGCCACTTCAGCCTGCAGCCGCACCTCCAGTTCGGCCGCGTCTCTTGCACGTGCGGCCTCGGATGCCTCCAGCGCGGCCTGTAATACACGGAGTTCCTTCACATATAGGTTGCGACACCAAGAATGGAAATTCAAGAACGGGCCTGCGGGCACATAAAATCATGGAAGGAAAGGGTTGGGAGTCCCCGCCCGCAGTCTTCGGTCCATTCCCAGGCCCTGCGCAAACCACTGAGAGGGTGGGCCCGACATGGGGGGCACGGGGAGGCCGCCAGCGCGCGTCTTGCTGGAGTTTAAATCCGCGAAAATTCACGGGAGCCAGGAAAATGACAGGACCTGGTGCGGCATCTTCCCACAGCCCCTGCAGGCCGTGGTAAAAATCCGAGGCCATTTCGGATACACCTTCACGGAGGCTTACTGCAAACGGGACCTTGTCCAGCGAAGGATCCAGCTTTCGAGTGGGGATGCGTCCGGTTTGTGAAGGGGGTGTAGGGTCCGTCGCTCCGTCGGCCTCGAAACTTTATCTGCGCTCGCGCGGTTTTGTTCGAAGGCTTGTGCCAGGTTCTGGGCTTTTTCGGAGGTCGCCAGCCATATTCCGTGCATTTCCCACATTTCCAGGCGTTTATGTGGGAAATTCAAGAACGGGGCTGCGGGCACATAAAAGCATGGACGAAAAGGGCTGGGAGTCCCAGCCCGCGGTCTTCCGTCCATTCCCAGGCCCTATGCACACCACCGAGAGGGTGGGCCTGGCACGGGGAGCACGGGGAGACCGCCGGCGTGCGTCTTGCTGCCGTTTAAATCCGCAGAAATTCACGGGAGCCAGGAAAAAGACGGGACCTGGCGCGGCGTCTTCCCACGGCCCCTGCAGGCCATGGTAAAAATGCGAGGCCGTTTTGGATACGCCTTCACGGAGGCTTAGTGCAAACGGGACCTTGTCCAGCGAAGGATCTGGCTTTCTAGCGGGGATGCATCCGGTTTGTGAAGGGGGTGCGGGGTCTGTTGCCCCGTTGGCCTCGAAACTTTTTCTGCCCTCGCGCGGTTCCGTTCCCATGCCCTGCGCACACCACTGAGAGGGTGGGCCCGACGCGGGAGGGCACGGGCATGGGCGTGTTGTCGAGACCGCTTGGGGGAGGGTCAGACACATAGAAATTGGTATATAATTTTTTTATCCTATAAAAATAATAATAGGGAAAAAATAAAAAAATATAATGGAGGTAATTGATTTTTGGGGGAAGTTTCTCCGAGATCTTTATTGCAGGCTCTCGGTAAAGATCTTTTGACCTAGATCTGTACTTTTGCCTGAGATTTGCTGGTCGAAATCTCGGAAAAGGGTAGCTGACCTAGTTCTGGCAATGATTACTGAGTTCTTGTTGTGCTGTACTCGGTAAAACTTTCGCGGGTGGGGGACTTAGCCAAAATTTCCCCGCGAACAGCCACGCGCATTTGCTTTTGCATTTCCAAGCTCGTCCCCGTGCGAGCTGCCGCCGCCGCGCATCCCCCCCCTCTCCCCATCGGTCGTCGCCGCCCCTCGTCGCCGGTAGCCGCCGCTCCTCCTCCCTGAGCTACCCCTCCCGTCTCCCCTCCCCCCACCGCCGAGCCGCTCCCGGGGGGGGGGGGGGGGGGGGGGGGGGGGGGGGGGGGGGGGGGGGGGGGGGGGGGGGGGGGGGGGGGGGGGGGGGGGGGGGGGGGGGGGGGGGGGGGGGGGGGGGGGGGGGGGGGGGGGGGGGGGGGGGGGGGGGGGGGGGGGGGGGGGGGGGGGGGGGGGGGGGGGGGGGGGGGGGGGGGGGGGGGGGGGGGGGGGGGGGGGGGGGGGGGGGGGGGGGGGGGGGGGGGGGGGGGGGGGGGGGGGGGGGGGGGGGGGGGGGGGGGGGGGGGGGGGGGGGGGGGGGGGGGGGGGGGGGGGGGGGGGGGGGGGGGGGGGGGGGGGGGGGGGGGGGGGGGGGGGGGGGGGGGGGGGGGGGGGGGGGGGGGGGGGGGGGGGGGGGGGGGGGGGGGGGGGGGGGGGGGGGGGGGGGGGGGGGGGGGGGGGGGGGGGGGGGGGGGGGGGGGGGGGGGGGGGGGGGGGGGGGGGGGGGGGGGGGGGGGGGGGGGGGGGGGGGGGGGGGGGGGGGGGGGGGGGGGGGGGGGGGGGGGGGGGGGGGGGGGGGGGGGGGGGGGGGGGGGGGGGGGGGGGGGGGGGGGGGGGGGGGGGGGGGGGGGGGGGGGGGGGGGGGGGGGGGGGGGGGGGGGGGGGGGGGGGGGGGGGGGGGGGGGGGGGGGGGGGGGGGGGGGGGGGGGGGGGGGGGGGGGGGGGGGGGGGGGGGGGGGGGGGGGGGGGGGGGGGGGGGGGGGGGGGGGGGGGGGGGGGGGGGGGGGGGGGGGGGGGGGGGGGGGGGGGGGGGGGGGGGGGGGGGGGGGGGGGGGGGGGGGGGGGGGGGGGGGGGGGGGGGGGGGGGGGGGGGGGGGGGGGGGGGGGGGGGGGGGGGGGGGGGGGGGGGGGGGGGGGGGGGGGGGGGGGGGGGGGGGGGGGGGGGGGGGGGGGGGGGGGGGGGGGGGGGGGGGGGGGGGGGGGGGGGGGGGGGGGGGGGGGGGGGGGGGGGGGGGGGGGGGGGGGGGGGGGGGGGGGGGGGGGGGGGGGGGGGGGGGGGGGGGGGGGGGGGGGGGGGGGGGGGGGGGGGGGGGGGGGGGGGGGGGGGGGGGGGGGGGGGGGGGGGGGGGGGGGGGGGGGGGGGGGGGGGGGGGGGGGGGGGGGGGGGGGGGGGGGGGGGGGGGGGGGGGGGGGGGGGGGGGGGGGGGGGGGGGGGGGGGGGGGGGGGGGGGGGGGGGGGGGGGGGGGGGGGGGGGGGGGGGGGGGGGGGGGGGGGGGGGGGGGGGGGGGGGGGGGGGGGGGGGGGGGGGGGGGGGGGGGGGGGGGGGGGGGGGGGGGGGGGGGGGGGGGGGGGGGGGGGGGGGGGGGGGGGGGGGGGGGGGGGGGGGGGGGGGGGGGGGGGGGGGGGGGGGGGGGGGGGGGGGGGGGGGGGGGGGGGGGGGGGGGGGGGGGGGGGGGGGGGGGGGGGGGGGGGGGGGGGGGGGGGGGGGGGGGGGGGGGGGGGGGGGGGGGGGGGGGGGGGGGGGGGGGGGGGGGGGGGGGGGGGGGGGGGGGGGGGGGGGGGGGGGGGGGGGGGGGGGGGGGGGGGGGGGGGGGGGGGGGGGGGGGGGGGGGGGGGGGGGGGGGGGGGGGGGGGGGGGGGGGGGGGGGGGGGGGGGGGGGGGGGGGGGGGGGGGGGGGGGGGGGGGGGGGGGGGGGGGGGGGGGGGGGGGGGGGGGGGGGGGGGGGGGGGGGGGGGGGGGGGGGGGGGGGGGGGGGGGGGGGGGGGGGGGGGGGGGGGGGGGGGGGGGGGGGGGGGGGGGGGGGGGGGGGGGGGGGGGGGGGGGGGGGGGGGGGGGGGGGGGGGGGGGGGGGGGGGGGGGGGGGGGGGGGGGGGGGGGGGGGGGGGGGGGGGGGGGGGGGGGGGGGGGGGGGGGGGGGGGGGGGGGGGGGGGGGGGGGGGGGGGGGGGGGGGGGGGGGGGGGGGGGGGGGGGGGGGGGGGGGGGGGGGGGGGGGGGGGGGGGGGTGCTCAAGAGGTAGCAAGAAGGATTTCTGGTGCCGTTGCCGGGGAGATCTATGCCAAGTCAAGACATAGCAAGTACCCATCACAACTCTTATCCTTTACATTACATTATTTGCCATTTGCCTCTTGTTTTCCTCTCCCCCACTTCACCCTTGCCATTTTATTCGCCCTCTTTTTCCGTTCCCCTTCTCTTTTCCAGTTTGTCTCTTTTGCCTGTTTCTTGTTCGCTTGTTTGCTTGTGTTGGATTGCTTGCTTGTCACGATGGCTCAAGATAATACTAAATTATGTGACTTTTCCAATACCAACAATAATGATTTTATTAGTACTCCGATTGCTCCTCTTATCGATGCTGAATCTTGTGAGATTAATACTGCTTTGCTAAATCTTGTCATGAAATATCCATTTTCTGGCCTTCCTAGTGAAGATGTCGCTACCCGTCTAAACAACTTTATTGATTTGTGTGATATGCAAAAGAAGAAAGATGTGGATAATGATATTGTTAAGCTTAGGCTATTTCCGTTTTCGCTTAGAGATCGCGCTAAAGCTTGGTTTTTGTCTTTGCCTAAAAATAGTATTGATTCATGGAATTAGTGCAAAGATGCTTTTATCTCTAAGTATTTTCCTCCCGCTAAGATCATCTCTCTTAGAAACGATATTATGAATTTTAAGCAACTTGATCATGAGCATGATGCACAATATTGGGAGAGGATGAAATTAATGATACGTGATTGCCCTACACATGGTTTGAATCTTTGGATGATTATACAAAAATTTTATGCCGGATTGAAATTTGCTTCTAGAAATCTTTTAGATTTGGCCGCGGGAGGCACTTTTATGGAAATCAGTTTAGGAGAAGCTACCAAACTCCTAGATAATATTATGGTTAATTATTCTCAATGGCACACTGAAAGATCTACTAGTAAAAAGGTGCATGCAATTGAAGAGATTAATGTTTTGAGTGGAAAGATGGATGAACTTATGAAATTGTTTGCTAATAAGAGTGCTCCTACTGATCCCAATAATATGCCTTTGTCTACTTTGATTGAGAATAATAATGAATCTATGGATGTGAATTTTGTTGGTTGGAACAATTTTGGTAATAACGCGTATAGAGGTAATTTTAATCCTAGGACGTTTCCTAGTAATTCCTCTAATAATTATGGTAATTCCTACAACAATTCTTATGGAAATTATAATAAGATGCCCTCTGATTTTGAATCTAGTATTAAAGAATTTATTAGTTCACAAAAGAGTTTCAATGCTTTGATTGAAGAAAAATTGCTTAAGATTGATGAGTTGGCTAGGAATGTGGATAGAATTTCTCTTGATGTTGATTCTTTGAAACTTAGATCTATTCCACCTAAGGATGATATCAATGAGTCTCTCAAAGCCATGAGAATTTCCATTGATGAGTGCAAAGAAAGAACCGCTAGGATGCGTGCTAAGAAAGATTGCTTTGTTAAAGCGTGTTCTTCTAGTTTTTATTATAATAAGGATGAAGATCTAAAAGTGATTGATGTGTCCCCTATTAAATCTTTGTTTTGCAATATGAATCTTGATAATGATGGGACTGAAGATGAGTCAACTTTAGTTAGAAGGCGTCCCAAAAATTCAGAGTTTTTAGATCTTGATGCTAAAATTGTTAAAAGTGGGATTGAAGAGGTTAAAACTTTAGATAGCAACGAACCACTATATTGGATTTCAAGGAATTTAATTATGATAATTTCTCTTTGATAGATTTTATTTCCTTGTTGCAATCTGTGCTAAATTCTCCTCATGCTTATAGTCAAAATAAAGCTTTTACTAAACATATCGTTGATGCTTTGATGCAATCTTATGAAGAAAAACTTGAGTTGGAAGTTTCTATCCCTAGAAAACTTTATGATGAGTGGGAACCTACAATTAGAATTAAAATTAAAGATCATGAATGCTATGCTTTGTGTTATTTGGGTGCTAGTGTTTCCACGATCCCAAAAACTTTGTGTGATTTGCTAGGTTTCCATGAATTTGATGATTGTTCTTTAAACTTGCACCTTGCGGATTCCACTATTAAGAAACCTATGGGAAATATTAATGATGTTCTTATTGTTGCAAATAGGAATTATGTGCCCGTAGATTTCATTGTTCTTGATATAGATTTCAATCCTTCATGTCCTATTATTCTTGGTAGACCTTTCCTTGGAACGATTGGTGCAATTATTGATATGAAGGAAGGGAATATTAGATTCCAATTTTAGTTAAGGAAAGGCATGGAACACTTCCTAGAAATAAAGTTAAATTACGATATGAATCTATTATGAGAGCCACTTATGGATTGCCTACCAAAGATGGCAATACCTAGATCTACCCTTGCTTTTATGCCTAGCTAGGGGCGTTAAACGATATTGCTTGTTGGGAGGCAACCCAATTTTATTTTTATTCCTTGATTTTTTCTCCTGTTTAGTAATAAATAATTTATCTATCCTATGTTTTGGTTGTGTTTTTTGTGTTTAGTTAGTGTTTGTGCCAAGTAGAACCGTTGGGAAGACTTGGGGGAAGTCTTTTTGATCTTGCTGTAGAAAACAGAAACTTAGCGCTCACGAGAATTGCTGCCATGTTTTATTGGGGAGTGATATTTAGTTAATTATTTTTCAGTTGATTAATAGAGAAATTCCTCACGTCCAGAAATTTATTTTAGAATTTTTGGGGTTCCATAAGTTCGCGTTAGTTACAGATTACTACAGACTGTTCTGTTTTTGACAGATTCTGTTTTTGTGTGTTGTTTGCTTATTTTGATGAATCTATGGCTAGTAGTAGAGTTTATAAACCATATAGAAGTTGGAATAAATTAGGTTTAACACCAATATAAATAAAGAATTAGTTCATTACAGTACCTTTAAGTGGTGTTTTGTTTTCTTTCGCTGAAGGAGCTCACGAGATTTTCTGTTAAGTTTTGTGTTGTGAAGTTTTCAAGTTTTGGGTAAAGATTTGATGGAGTATGGAACAAGGAGTGGCAAGAGCCTAAGCTTGGGGATGCCCAAGGCACCCCAAGGTAAATACAAGGACACCAAAAAGCCTAAGCTTGGGGATGCCCCGGAAGGCATCCCCTCTTTTGTCTTCGTTCATCGGTAACTTTACTTGGAGCTATATTTTTATTCACCACATGATATGTGTTTTGCTTGGAGTGTCTTGTATAATTTGAGTATATTCTTTCTATTTAACCTCAATCATCCTTGCTGTACACACCTTTTGAGAGAGACACACATGAATTAGAATTTATTAGAATACTCTATGTGCTTCACTTATATCTTTTGAGCTATATAGTTTTTGCTCTAGTGCTTCACTTATATCTTTTAGAGCACGACGGTGGTTCAATTTTATAGAAATAATTAATCTCTCATGCTTCACTTATATTATTTTGAGAGTCCTTTAGAACAACATGGCAATTTGCTTTTAGGCATTATAAAAACTTTCATATAAGTGCATTGAATACTAAGAGAAGTTTGATACTTGATGATTGTTTTGAGATATGGAGCTGGTGATATTAGAGTCATGCTAGTTGAGTAGTTGTGAATTTGAGAAATACTTCTGTTGAAGTTTGTGATTCCCGTAGCATGCACGTATGGTGAACCGTTATGTGATGAAGTCGGAGGATGA